>JAMQGT020012946.1:0-129321 GCA_024447675.2 Pterophyllum scalare | reverse complement strand
GTCAGGTTCAAATTGGCTTATAATTAGCTAAGACAGCTGGGTCAGTGATGGCTTTTTAAGTAGTGGTTTAATCACAGCCTGTGGTACATAGCCAACTAATAAAGACACATTGATCATATTTAAGATTGACGTATCAATTAATGTTAGGACTTCTTTGAGCAGTCTAGTAGGAATGGGGTCTAATAAACACATTGATGGTTTGGAGGAAGTAACTATTGAAGTTAACTCAGAAAGAGGGAAAAAGTCTAAATATGAGTATTATTGAAAGTAGCTGTACACAGATATTTCTGTGAGATGGTTAATGTTTTTTTTCTAATGTTTACATTTTTAAAATTTTATTTGTGAAGAAATTTAAGAAGTCATTACTAAGTCAAAGTTGTAAGGTGTATTAAATGAGGCAAAAAAATATCTATCCTCATTTTGTAATAATTTCCACATATTTATATATTTATTTACTTTTGTAATTTTTTTTTTAAATTGTAAAAAGACTTTCTGGACACCCTGTAGATTAGATGTAACATATTCATCCTGCTGTAACCAGGTTACTGTAAGGCACAATAAATCAATATGTTGATCAATTATTAAATCATTTACTAACAGGGACTTGGAAGAGAGAGACCTAATGTTTAATAATCCACATTTAACTGTTTTATTCTTTGGTGCAGTTGCTATATTGTTCTCTCTTTTTGAACTTCTATGCTTAAATTGTTTTGTTCTGGTTTTAGGTTTGTTTTTTGGTGGTGTGGGAGCAGGCACCGTCTCTATGGGGATGGGGTTTTCGGGGGAAGGTAGAGTAAAATGATAAAACTCATCATTATCATCACGACAATCAGCTCATGTTCATTCCTCACTGCAGCAGCAAATGTGGCAATTTTGTCCTCTACTTAACTAGTACTGCTGCATTAATTGTTGTAAATACTGAATGATAAGTAATCTTGGTGAAACTGTTGTTCATACTGGCAGCATCTTTATCCACCATAGTTAAAATGTGGGAAGGCATGTAAGTGTCTGAATACTCCTGTTAAAGTATTTCTTCTGTCAGGGCAAATGGTGTACAAATGCTTTGTGTACTGTGCAATGACATGTAATTAGTTTGCCTTCAGGAAGCTGTGAGTATGTTTACGTTTTGGTAAATGTGTGTAAATGGTGTTTTGGGTGATGATGTTAATGTGGCCGAATCTATCGCAGGCCTAAATTTTTTTAGGCTCTTATGGCCGCTGTGTGCAGCACGGCTTCAAAGAAAACTGCAAGCCTGCAGGGATTTCCCTCTGGTTTTCCCACCATCTGCAGAGTGGTTGCATGTGATGTGACAGTGGTGGGTGCTTTGGTGGCTCCCCTGTGAAAATGAATATCCAGTGTAACTGCATCCTCTTCAGCACACGCGGTCTCTCTCAGCACCATTTTAGAATATGCATGCTGGCTGATGTTCAGTGAGCATACAAAATATTTTTACTTTTTACTTGCGTCCTGTAACTGAAGCACATTCTTGGTTTATTGTCTTGGACTAAACTTAAATCCAGGTGTAATTTGATACACCTGTTGCAGAGATAATACTGTGGCAGACACCCAGACCTTTCACTTCCTTGATAAATAACTCTCAGGCTTTAAATGTCAGTGTTTTATAACCCCGCGATCAGTCATCAACATCCCAACATCTGATACTTTGAGAGAGTTGGAATTAACAGATTCATACTTTGATTAAACTGAACATCTGTCTTTAGTGCAGCAGCAGCACATGCTGAACAATGTGTTCGCTAAACTCAGATCAATCTTTTCCGCTCTGACCACTCGGCTCCAAGCAGGCCCAGAATGAACAGCGTGTTTTGGAAGGAGCTGTCCGCTGTGCATACCTGCACCTAGATTACCTCTGATGTGCTTCTTGGCCTGACCTTCTATGAGATTCTTCCTGGAACCACCCCAGTGAAGATCCACAAGGAACATGAAGCTGACTGTGTTTTATGTGAAATAGCTCTGCGAGCTGAAAGGAGTTGTATGGCTCAATCCCTTGTTACAGTACACCTGAACTTGATTAGCATGACCGTCAGCAGGAACCATCAGAAAAGCCTAATCTTTTGAGAGTGTTTTGACCTTTATTTTTATTTTTTCCCTCTTGAGTGAAATAAATTAAACTCAATGTGTTTGCCATAAAATGTTGTTTAACCCTGACTCTGTGCTGTCAAAGGCTGAGCATGATCTGGTGAATCTAAACATTCGTGTTTGTTTGAAGCCCCGGACAGGAGTTAGATTTAATGAGTGCTTTGATGTTAAAAGTAGCTTCATGTGGGAAAAAGCAGGGTGGATTTTGGCTCTGAAAACTCATTTGGCAAGGAGGGTCACGAGTGTAATGAGATTGTCAGGATTCCTGTGATGGGTTGCGCTGCACTTTCTCACCAGAAGATTATAACAGCACAGCATCACAAACTATTGGATACATGTGCTAAATTAGCCTTTGCAATCATTGTGGACTGATAATTATTAGAGTCTGTGACACATTTGTTTTCATCAACGCTACACTAAGCAACCACTTTTTCATTTAAAATGACATGATGTATACATACACACTGGGTTTAAAGTTACAGAGGACTAATATTCTCAGTAAAGCAGGATTGTTGCATTTATTCTTTTGTTTTCAAAAACAAAACAATAAATGCAATTTTTACAGCTTAAAGTAGTGACTAGTAGTATTTGGACAACGAAACACAAGGCCAGTGTCTTTGCATCTTGAGTTTAAATCAAACAATCAGTAAGTGATTGAAGTGCAGGCTTTCAACTTTAATTCAAGGGGTTTAACAGAAGTATTGCATTAATTAATCATATTGAGAGTTGCAGTGAACAGCTACCAGATACAAGTTTGATTCTTGGAATCGGCTCCAGATCTTTTATCTGCCTAAGCTGCCATGAAACACTGAGGTTCAGTGCTTATCAGTTGACCAATTACTTTGGAGCCTGTGAAAATGGGAGGACTGTGTATAAAATGGCTGTAATTCCTAAACAGTTAATGCAAAGCATTTGTTACCCTCCCTTGAACTGAAGCTAAAAGTCTGCACTTCAATCACATCTCGATTGTTTGATTTAAATCTGCTGTGGTGATGCACAGAGGCAAAATCACAAACAGTACATCAATGTCCAAATACTTATGGATCTAATTGTAATTACATTTATACAGCTGTATAAATCTCACCAAAACTATCAGTGCATCACAGGTATAAAGTCCAGCAGTTTTATATTACAGTACAGTGCACCCACTGCTAACACAGGACATCAATTCTAAAAAATAAAAAAAATAAAAAACATCAAAAAGCTGTGGAACACCCAAAGAAATGTTTGCAACATTCAGGTCTTGATAACGTGCAGCTGAATGATGAATGCTGTGGGAGCAAGAAAAGCCCTGACCCACACACCACATCTGGTGACAGTAAGTGAAACAGATGTTCTCTGGTGGCCTCATCAAATTTGATTGGCTGTAAGGGACAAGTCATGTTAAAACTGTAATGTCTATTAGATAACTTTTGTAAATCTTGTGCAGTTTTAGTAAAAACTGTTAAACAAAATGTGGTATGTAAGTCCCCCCCATAAAATAGGGTGGTTTAAACTTGATCTGAGTATTTCAAGGTGACCTCATTAAAAGTTAATGTTTGCATGCACACACCTCAAACTTTAACCCAATAGTGGCATTACGGTGCTTGAGGTGAAACTCCTTGATTGTGAGTGTTCCAGTCAGAGTGTCAGACTTCACAGCTTTTGACTTTGTGGCAGAAGAAGAAAAAAGTTCGGTGCTTACACCGCTTTGCTGCTTTGCCCCCAAATAACACCTGATTTAGACTCTGCAGTGAATCATTGTCAAGCCTACAATGTAACCTACATCAAGTGGCCAAAGCCATTACAGTACCAACGTTCACGCTTTTTTTGTAGTTTTTTTTATTGCTAATTGCCTTGTGGTCATGTTCCAGTGTTTATGGTGCCGGCCACAACAGAAACAGATAAAATAGTGGACTCTTTCCCGCCTGGGTCCCCACTCTTTGTACATTCTCTCAAGTCCTTTCCGATAGCTCCACGAATTTGCTGATATCGGTGAGTCCTGTATATCGATGCTATGATTATTATTCCTTATATTGAAACAATAATTATCCTCTCACTGATAAATTCAGACACTGCGATGAAAAATTAGCCGGCAATGCAGAGAAAGAATCGATAGTACTGAACAGGCCAATCACTGGCTGCATGCTGCAACGACATGATGCGTAGTAACATTTCCAGGGCACCTAGGTGATGGCAACCTAGGTGATGGCATAGGTTGCATCATACTGTTTCAGAGAGGGTTGCAGTTATGACGTATCTATGGCGTAAATTTAACACAGAGGCCCCCGGTTAGGAGAACAGGCTACATTTGCTCTGTTATAAATTGTCCTGCAACACCAGCAACACATACACTGTAGCCCCTTTTTTGTCTCTTAAGTTTTGTTTCCTTATACCTGATTATGGATCCTGCTTCACTGTTGGATTCCCAAAGGTTGGGGATATTCATGTCAATATTATTTGCCTTTTATTTTAGGAGCATCTTGGGCAGGTCTCATGTAACAGCCGTCAAGGAAAAATCATTGCATTGTGGTAACGAGGGAGAAAAATAGGATGGCATCGTTCACCCTTGAGGAATAAGCAGCTTCTTATTACAGAGCTTCACAGCTAGAGGGGCAGGCCCTGGAAAAAAGAGGGCAATAAAATTGTGGTTCTGTGCCACCAAAATTACTCATCTGCACTAGAAAACAAAGTCTAAAATATCACGTAACACATAACAGATCGTACTGTATGTGTTGGTGTTTGCGTGTGTGTGTGTGTGTGTGTTTGTGTGTGTGTGTTTGTGTAAACAATGTATGTTTTCTTCAACATACTCTCCCATCACTTGAACTCACAAGAATGGCATCAGAGGTCACTAACACACATTGTACACTGCCCATTTAAGAGCAAGGCCACTCTGGAAAAACAAACTCTTCAATGATTTGTTTGTGGAATGAAAAATGAAGTTAGATCAGAATTGCCTTTGGAAGCCAGCACATAATCGCAGCTTGAGTCAGCTTCTCTGAAATCAGAGTTTTTCTTGGGAACATAGATTTGTTAGGGAATGAAGTGGACTGACATTTATACAGTGCTTTTCTGGTCTTACTGACCACTTAAAATGCTTTATGCCTTTTCACATATTCATGTACTATTTATGTGAAGTACTTCATCCTCTTTGCATTCACACGTATGACCCATTTAGAATCGCCAATTTGACCTATCATGCATGTCTACTGGACTGAACTTTGGAAGAAGCCGGTGGAAACTGATGCAGGCATGGCATGCAAACTCCACACAGAAAGACCCAGAGACCAGAAGACTCAAACCCAGGACCTTCTCACTGTGAGGCAATAGTGCTATGACAGAAGATGAAGCAGGAAAAAGAATAGCTACATGAGGCTCCTGGTTCTAGCTAATAATGACAATAATTTTCTGGCACTGATTATGGGGTTATGTTTCATGTGAAATGCATGATGAGAGCATCCAAAATGGTCCAAAGAATGACTCAGTTCTCTTAATTTCATGTTCGCTCTTCTTCCTTTCTTTGTAATAGCATGAACCCAACAAGAACTAGAACACAACTATGTACAGAGATTGAAATTAATAATAGGGTTGATCGTCTCCTCAGCACAAGCCTGCATCATGAATCAAAGTGACTTAGCGACTACAACTGCAAACTCATTCACTCAGTTCTAAATGAATTATTAGGAAGTGAAACCATCTGGCCAATGGGAAACAGATGGATGTAATGATGTAATGAGTGTAATAATCATCGAGCGAAAACGATTGTTGATAACGGCCTATAGTGAAATTTTCGGTGCGCAAAAAATACTCCTAACTGGAAATGAACACAAAAATATACATAATTTTTTCATGTAAATGGAAAGCATCAACTGTCTAGACTAGAGAGATTAGACTTTTACCTTCTTAGAAACATTAAAAGACTTTGAAATCAGCGTTCACTTAGAAGAAAAAAATGTAACAACTAAGAACTTGCATTTTAGATGGGAGCTCTCAACTAAATTGTTTTCATTTAGTATTCTAGGGGTTAAGGGTGAAAATGAAAATGCAGCAGGAAAGACCTTCTGGAGTGGCAGATGGATGAATCTCGTTCACCTCAGCCTTTTTGTAAAGTGATTTAAATGTAAGTTTTAGACAGGCTAACCTCACCGTTTCAGTGTGAGTGCTGGACTGAGTTCCTGCTCTGCATTACCGGCATAACAAAGATATGGAAATTTTGAGAGAAATTTAGAGAGCCAGATATCCACTGTGGTCCAAAACAGGTGTGCAACACATTCCTAAAAGCTTTTGTTTTGTTTCTGTGGCCAGCAGACTTACGAAATGTGAACTCTGTGTGGACAACATGACATGCAGGAAGATGTTTTTCCACATTCCTAAAAAGCTCCTCCAGCTACTCTCCCATATTTTTTGTCATCTTGTTGTTCTGTTGTATTTAATCCCCATAGTGGGCTGTCATAACATGCTGTGCCTGCCCTCTACCAGTTCTGTTTATCCGCTCCATTTTTCCCTGTCCCACGCTGTTTGACGTGCATATTTCCGTGATCCCACAAGTGACATTATTAATCCAGAGCACTTTGGTCCACTCCTCCTCAGCATGCACTGGCCTCTTTGGACACATCACTCAAGCGCTGCACAGCCGGAGCATCGTGTCTCTGCAGCTTCACCTTGACATGAGATCCTCTGGGATCTCACCAAGCCTTCCTGGATCCACTGAGACACACGCAACTTCTCATAATTAGTCTAATTCCCTTCTATCTCATTTCCCATTGGTGTGTTTTTGACTATGGAAGGCATCTGACTACAAGTGAAGACGTTTTTGGATGAGCCACAGCATTTTTGTTCTTTTTTGTCCCCTCTTTTAATTCTTTTTTAAAACACTGCTTCCTTTAGTTTTGATGTTTACTCATCAAATTTTTGAATAAATCATCTCACTCAAGTTAGAGTTGCTGGAAATCTAGGAAACTGCCACTGCAAATCTGTGGATTTTTTTCAAAGAAAACATCAAGGAATCCTCACTCATTTAAAAATAAACTCCTGCAAGCGTTCATATCCCGAAGGGCACACGATGTGTTCTCGTCATTGTTACTTAGTGCAACAGAAAAATTCCTGCACACACATAAACACACACACACAAACACGTGAGCCGTTTCTCATAAGGATGTGCCGACTCAAAATTCCCAACAGCCCGTTTTGATCAACTTTGTGCTGGTTGCCAGTAAATGTTTTGGCCCCCCTCCAAGTGAGTTTCCTCAGCAAATGCAATATTGATTATTACCACGTTTAAAAGTTGTTCCCTCTGGTGTTTGGGTCGCAATTTGAGTCCTCTGTGAACACAGAGTGACCTAGTGAGGGTTAACACCAGCAGCACTGTGTTCCCTCCTCCTGACGTTGACTGAGCGCTCACACATACTTACGCACGCTTTCTCCGCTCAGGCCAGCAGAGAGACGGAGAGAGAGCGAGCCAGCTGTCGTTCTCTCAGCGCTGGCTCTTTTCTCCCTCTCCCTGACTCCCTTGTTCTCTACTACTGGCCTCATCACCACATGGGACTCCAGACCTGGCCACCAAGCAAACCATCACTTTCCCCTATGGCATGCCTTGACGTGGAGACCCCTTCCATCTGCAGGGGTAAATTCAAATCAGGTGCTGCTTCTTTTTTTCTTTTCTAACCTGCAAGCATTTCTTTGTTGTATTGTTGTAATGTAAAACAACCCCCCCCCCCACTGCTGCCAGCAGGCGTGGGGGGGGGTTGTGATGTAGATGCAGCCATAACAGGAAATGACTGTAAAGCTCATCAACCTGATTCATTCCAACAATCATTTCTATTGATTTCTGATTAATTTGCTAGAGAAAAGCTAATTACCTGTCACTTTATATTTTGCGTATGTTCATATCGGCACGCTGTTGGAACACTGCTACAATTCAATGCATCATATAAGCATGACTTCATTCCTGTAACGTGCATACACAATGAACTAATTTTAAATGAAGTGCAATAGCTGGATATGCTGCTAATCAAGATTCTCATCATTATTTGCATGTTTTTATCTTCCTGGTTTGCATTCATCAGCAGAGAATTCCTTTGAGCCCTGGAGTCAGGCAATAAAACACAATATACCTGTCTTGTTACTGATTTATAGGCTATGGGGTTTGGGACTGTGAGGGAAAAAAAAATAAAAACTTTGCCAATACCCAAAGTTTATAGGGCATCTAAGGCACATGTTTTGCATGCAACGTTTTAATATTGTGAGAAGCTGATCACACTCAAATGAAAACAGTATATTAGACTGGATGTTTCCACTAGAAAAATTCTATCTTATTTTTTTAAAAATAGAAAATATTCACTACCTGACTAAGTAAACCTCTTTCTAAGCAGAATCAGATCACTTTGCCAACACAGAGCTAGACGACTAAATCCCAACAAAATAAATGCAGGTTTGGCATTTAGCCAGAATCAGTTTTGTTTTGCATGCAGCTCCTTTACAAAGTAAATACAACAAGCTAATAAAGAGGAACTTGAAGTTTGGTGTTTTGGTGTTGGGTGATAGCGTTAGGTGAAAGCTGTTTAAACTGTCATTACATCACCCACCGATAGGTGGCGGGGGTTTGTGTGTTTGGTCGCGTTGGTCTGTCTGTTAGCAGGATACCTTGGAAAATCATGAACAGATTTTGATGAAAGTTTCTGGAGTTGTTGAGGGTGGTACAAGGAAAGATTGGTTACATTTTGGTTGTGTAGTATCGGCACATAGAAAATTTGGGGTGGTCGAGGTATGCACGCTACTGAGTGCCCTTCTAGTTGAAAATGATTTCAGCTGCGGTTTTGTCTGGTGATCATCTTTGGGTTTCAGGCTATGTCCATAGATCAGCACAGCTTTCTAAGACTTACTGTAGCTTCTGCTTCACATCGCATCATATTCTCCCTTGTGTAAAATAATAAATAAATCTCAAAGAACTGCTTTCCGCTTTCTTTACAGCCACTGGGTAAAACTTTCAAAAGCTTTTTTAAATAACTTTTCAAAACTAGAACCCTTTCAAAAGTGGTATAGGGTATAAAAATGCTCTTCACTCGCTCATGAAGGAAGCAGTGTTTTTAAGGTTTCATATCAATTTGAATCTGGCTGCTTTTCTGAGGCAAATTACTTAAAACTGATGAAGTCAAGCATTCCTAATTAGACAGCAGCACTTTCCCTTCCTTACGTTCTCAGTTATTATGCAACACTATGATTTCACTTTCATTTCACTTTTAGAGGCAAAGCCGTGTTCATGAGTTCCCTGCTGTACATGTGCAATATCGTTTATGTTGTCCAGAAGTTTGCATGTAATAATTTCTTTTTTCTGATGATTGAAGTCAGCCTGAAGTTTATCGGCCCTACATGAAGACAGTAGAAGAACGTCTAAACAAAATCTGTTTTATCTGTATATTCATGGTGTAGACCATCACTGATTAGAAATGCCTTTTCTAAAGTGGGACTAAAATGTTTGGAGAATTTTGTATTTATAACTGCAAAATCAACATAGCCCAGCATCAGTCTGTTTCTAAACTAAATTCAGCTTTGGCCACACCAGTTTTTATTTGTACTGTTTCAGAGGTCTGATGGGAGACCTCCAGGGATGATTTGCTGAGAACAACATGGGTCTGAGATTAGAGATTACATCAGTAGACAAGGATTTGAGCCGAGCCCCCTCTCTGTGTTTCTCCACAACCTCTGTTTACGCTTTGCTGGTGAGCAGGAGAGCGGAGCCAGTTTGCATCATGGAGAAGGTTAGCCAGGGTTCAGGTTGAACACAAGATGACATAAAGTGATGAGGAGGACCTGGGCATGAGTTGTACCCCCATACTGATGCTCAAATTGAAAACTGCATTCTTTGCCAGAGCTGGAAGGCAGCTTTTGATATTACTGATATGTAGTATTTATTCTTTTCTTGCTTGTGGCACCCCAGCAGCATTTTCTTTCTTATGATCTGTCTCTGGCTGACTATGACCCCCCCTGGCCTGGGTTTGTAATAGAAAAACACAGCAGGCAGAGCAGGCACACTTTGTTCTCTGTCCCACAGTTGATGGGCTGCTATGAGAGTGAACTCTTGCAAACCCTTTGCCTCGGCTCTTGTCGCTCCACGTTCCCTTGCCCACTAGTAGAAGCCCACGAATGTCCCCTCATTTCTGCATATGACTGCAGATCCCACCCCCTTAACTACCCCCAAATTTCATGGTTCCCAGGCCTTGTTCTCACAGCTGCCCAGTTTATTTTTGCTAGAGTGAGTCACAGAGGCCCGTTCAGACGCAGCGCCTTTCCCAGGAGAGTTGAGCAGGTCTGCCTTGTATTTGTGTGTGTTTGTGTGTGAGTGGGAGCTGTTTCCCCCAATGCCCCTGAGTAGCTCTAGCTAAGTTGACTTCACTTTGCTGCAAGGGTGACGATAAAGGCCTCACGTACCTCACACAGCCACCTCATTCTTCACCATCACCCACCGCTTTCTCTTCAAACTGTTTTCCTTTTTGCCCACACTGATCTGTGGTATTCTACTGAAATAACACGTCCACGCTCACATGTTTATAAATGTTTAAACAGCATCTTACTACAGTTTATATTTTTGGGAAAATAAAACCAAAGATCATCCAAGTGCTGTGTGTAGGGCTCGCATGCAAGACTCAACAATTTCTGTTGGAAGATAGTCATGTCTTTGATGTTCCACAGTAACAGAACTGGTCACTGCTTATCCATCCAAAGCAAGATTACTTTTAAAAACAATTTATTAAACAGGCACAACTTGCTTGGCTCTCGGTGGTGTCATGGCCAGCTCATGTTTTGCTCATTATTGTGACTGCAGGCCTGACATTAATCCCCCCTTTTATCTGTTTGTATTCTTCTCTGTAGTTACTTTATTTCCTCAGTGCATTTACGACCCACACAGATATTGCCTCTCATTGGGAAGGCTCTCAGCCAATCACACTGTTTGCGTGTTGTTAAAATCTGTGGTACTCCTCACAACCCCTGAGCTAAAACCATACAGGAAGAGTGCAGAATGTCTGCGGTGGTGAACGGGGTTTACAGTTGAGCCTTTTGGGCAGTGTATTGATTGAGAAATAATAAGTGCCTTGTTTTATTTGAAGTCTTGCAGGTTTGACAGTTCAAAGCCAAAATGGATTGTTTTAAAGTGACTCAGTGAGGTTGGTTCTGAATGGTAAAAGTTTAACTCTGACCTCTGTGTCTCTGCTTTTTTGTAGTCCTGCAGCTCTGTCTGCAGCAGCGCAGAACTCGAGAGCAACTTGTGGAGCAAGGTATTATGCCGCGTGAGTATTTTTACCACAGCTTCAACTACAAGACAAGAAAGAACATCACCAATATGTTCAAAATCCAGGGAGCCTTTTTTTTCTTTTTTTAATCCATAAACAGTAGCAAACTTGAGATAAAATCTGGTCTAAATTGCTAATGCCTCACACATTTTCATGGCTTTTATTTAGTGTATTTATAAAACATTTAGGGTTAACAAAAATATTCCTTCATTCTCCCCACATTAACATCTGTATGTTTCTACAAAATAAAATATGATGCACTGTTAGACATTAAACTTCTTTGCCTCACTCTAAACCCTCTCATAGCAGTTACTTCCCCAGCATTAACAGCAGACAGGCCCCATTAGTAAACAGGCTGGTGAACATAGAGAAACACTAAAAACACTAAAAAATACTTTAAATCTTTTTTTCATGTACTTTTATTTTATTAAATAATTTGATTAATGAACTCCAGCTTTAGAGCCAGAGAACAGCCAACTCTTGTTTGCATCAAAAGGAGTCATCTGAGGGAGGGGGTGAGGGTGGGCTTCTAATCAGGATACTGTAGAGATTTTCTGGACATGCACATCTGGAAGGAGACCCAGGCGTAAGTCTAGAATGTTCTGGAGAGATGATATAGCTCATCTACCTGGGAGCTCCTCCCCAAGTTGGCCTAGAAAACATTGGTGCAGAGAAGGATGTCTGCAATTCACTGCTTATCCGGCAGCCTCAGCAACCATTGAATAAGTGGAAGAGACTGTATGGAGAGATGGATGGATTTGAACAGGACCTATTAGTTTTAAATAATAATGCAAGTAATCCATTCTAATCTTGGCTCTGTATGGTACACAGGTGTGAGTGCAGAAGTTCCACCCACCTACTGTTCAAACATGCAGTTTGTGGGGGTCAGCCAATCTGAAGACAGGTGGCATGAAGGGAGGAGGCCTTGAAGAGAGGGGAGATAAAATGACTTGTTTCAAACAGTGGATAAACTGAGGGGCTGTACCAAAGTCCAGTATAGGATAAATAAGGATTATTTTGACTTATGAATGATGTAAAGCTATTCCAGTAGAGTCCAAGAAGGGTCAAGAGGTTTGGCTCGAGGCTACACATCAAACTGCTTTATGTCAGAGGCTGAAATTGCTTCACTGTACTCAAAAACATAGTGAAAAATGATTGAAATATGTAACGGATAAATGACACACTGTTGTCAAACCTGAAAGGACTTGCTCCTCTTTAATACTATCCACATCCATCCTTTGATGTGGTAATGGTGGAGCAGACTCAATCCCTGTTTTACCTCCCTCTGGTGAACATTTTGTTCAGGAGTACAGTCAATAAAAGATGAGCTGAAACTGTGACAGAATCCCACTGATAACTGGAAAGACAGGGAAAAAGATGAACCTCTTCCTCTTTATCCGGTTCTGTCCTGAGAAGCTGCCCGTGGTCAGGTTTTCAGGTCCTCTCTGGCTCCACACAGCCTCATGAGTCAGCGGCTGGGCCTTCAGTGGAGGTCAGTCGCCCCCCCCTCTGCGGGCTGGCCGAGCATAGCCTGCACACAAGCCTCCCAGGCCATTCTCCTCTACAATAATCTGCTGCTCCTACACTTAGAGGCTTATGATAGGTATGCAGTGAGGGTTTTGGTCATGAGCAGGAATGTTTGCTTTGCTCCTCTGACACACTCTTCAGAGCACCCCCCAGGCAGTGTGTCCTTAAACCAAACAATATTCGTCATAGCAGAGGTGACTCGCCGGTGAGCCAGACCTCACCTAAAGCATGATGAGTTTATTCTGAGAGATCAAAGATTAGGAAAGAATAATCGTTTTGTATGAGTAGGTAGAGCTGACACTTCCTGTTGGACTCCCGTGAGCTGCTGCTTATTAAGGTCACACTAATGCAAACCAAAAAAGACAAAAATAATAAATAATGGCATGAAATGGATCACCCTGCAGAGAGAAAAAATTGGTTGTTATATTCTGGAATATAAGTACTATAAAAATACTGAAATGAAGCTCATCACAGGCTTTATGAAAAACAATGCAACAGCGACACAATTCATCTCCATCCTTTTCTTCTTTAGGCCTACTTGTACTGTTTTCAAGTGTATTGTGTATTGTAATATTGTGTATTATACTGAATATTGCATTTTAGGCGAAAAATAAATATGTGTTGTCCAGAATTTCAAACTCTGTATGCCAGTGCACAGTACACATTTGTATTTTTGAGAAAACTGCTTGATAACTTCAAAAGGCTTTTTAATGAGGGCCAGTACGACGAATATATGTAGTAGAAATACTGTAAATTCCTGCAATGTTATAATTATGTTATTACACCATCATTTCTGTTGTGGAGTTCACTCTTATCTCTAAAAGGCTTGCTACATAAACATTTTGTTATAATATCAAAAGCAGACAAGAGGAGTACTGTTTGGAAAGAAAATGCAAAAAGACGTCAGTCTTAAATTGAAGGAACAGTGTTTTTGTGTGAACATTTTTTTTAATATTATCCAAGAAAATGTATTGATTACTTATGGATTTCTTTTCTTCTAGCCCTAAAAGCACCTGCTGCCTTTCATGAGCAGATTCGCAGCCTGGAGAGAGCTAAAGTAAGACAGCAGCTAATACAATAATACAGCTAATGCAGACAGTCATGATTGTGTAACCAGTGTATAAACAAAACTCTTTCTCTGTGTGTGTGTGTGTGTGTGTGTGTGTGTGTGTGTGTGTGTGTGTGTGTGTGTGTGTGTGTGTGTGTGTGTGTGTGTGTGTGTGTTTAAACAGACTGGGAACTTCCTGAAGCACAAACTCTGCAGCCGACCTAGGCGTTCTGAACTGGTCCGTATGCACATACTACAAGGTAATTATCTGTCGGTGTTGGGATAAAAGAGGTGATTACCTGTTTGCCTAACAAAGTTGTAACCATATGAACGACTTTTGTGAGGTCTGGCTCAGCCTGCCGTGAGTCACTATGATAAAGCAGTTTGAGAGACTGACAAATGCTGGCCAGATCACAGAAGAAGATCCTCCTTGTGTTTATCAGAGACTCAGGCAGAGCCCTCCCTGCAGGCCACACAGATGAAACTGAAGAGGGCCAGACTGGCTGATGATCTCAATGAGAAGATCGCCCAGAGGCCTGGACCCATGGAACTGGTGGAGAAGAACATCCTGCCTGTGGAAACTGATGTTGAGGAGGTTAACAATGGTAGATACTCATCATTATCATTATTATTATATTATTCTAAAACGTTGCCCTCTTCGCATAATTTTTATTCATCCTTGAAATAAGTAATAACCAGTGCTTGCTTATTTTTGACACTGGCCCCGCAGGTGGTGGCAAGGCAGATCACTCTAAGACACCTGATACCTCAGACGTGTACAGCTTTGAGGACAGCAGTGATGCGATATCACCACAACTTCCTGCAAGCCAGCACTCTCCCAGCTCCACCTCAGCTTCACCGCGGGAGTCTGAAGGGACTGAGACCGCTCTCGCCTTGTCCAATTTTAAAACTCACATGCAGGTACAAAACCTGCAACCAATGCACTGCCAGTGTCAGCAGACAAAAAAAAAAAAGCCTCTCACAAGAAGCCTTGATAATCAAATATTTAATAATATCTTTCCACATTATTTTATCCTTTGTCACCTTATTTGGCACATATAGCATATTAACTGTACATAATGTATTAATTGTAATCCATGCTCATTTTTCAAGTGTTTATCAACCTCTTTTGGATCACATTTTCTTTCTTTTCTTGGATGGGATGATGGTTAACAGGTGTTGCAGCTTTGCTGTTCTTACTGAGGATATCATGTGATTTATCTGTCTTTACTTTTCTTAGCGCTCCCCACCACCCAGCTCACAGCCTGCATCGGATTTAAACAACCCTGTACCCACCAGTGAGCAACAGAGCAACCTACAAGCAGCTCAACCTCAACCTGCCACCACTGTCGTCCCCTGTGTCACACCGGGGTCAGTTCTAAAGAAGGTGAGTTTTTGTTTGTTTGTTTTGCCATTTCAGTGTGTTCTTAAAGCTCAACTTAGACTAGTGACTGTTTTTTATTATTAATCTGAGGTCCTAATTCATCATCTATGATAAGAAACCCTAAGTAATAATGCTATCAAATAAAAATATGTGATTTTTGGCTTTTGAAAAATAGTTTCCAAAATCTTGGCAGCCAGAAATTGAAAAGAACCATCTATATTCCCCCCAAAAACAATCTCTTTATTTGTATCCAAAACCCAATGTTTATGGTTATCTGTCATTGTCATCATGTAGTTCACGTGCCGTAGTTTTGACCTCTGGCTCTGTTTTCCTGACTTATCCGTCTGCGTGTTTTGTTTATTTTGTTTGCTTCCTTTGGAAATGTGATGAGAGACACAATGTCAGAGTCTGTTTTTTTTCTCATACTGAAAGTTACATCAGTTTTGGCACAGGAAAAAGGTCAGCATTTAGCTAGAGACTAACACAGGCCAAAGAGCAAGGGTTAATGTTATTTCACCCATCCAGAGGTTTAAGTCTGTGCCACAGTTTGTCTATATTTAGGGTCAAATGACATGCTGGCCCTCCTCATCCTGGCTAAGCTGTGAATCAAAGAATGGGAGTGAAGATATAACTTGTCCATTTATCATAATGCAGTTATCCTCTGAGTATAAGCAAAAAAATCTCCCTCCCTTTGAACACGATAGGGGAGTGAGTCTCACAAACTGGAGGGTGAGTGCTTGTTTAACCCAGCCTCAGTTTGATTTCGTTGCTAGAACCTGCTGCTCTTGTGCCAAGCCATTTTCATGAGTACTACATCCTGTAATTGCAGGTGGTAAAACAATAAGTGTCACATTCCCACTACCCGTTTCCTCATCCTGCTGTTCTCATCGGGTGTCAGAGCAATGTTAATGTTAAAGCTATAAAAATACAATATCAGTTCCAAATCTTGCAGTGTTGGTACTGGCAGTGCAAACTGTATTCCCTGATAACGTTGACTGGACTGAGATCAGTCTTGGGGATAGAATATCCTCCAGATGGTCCTCTCCGGTCTTATGTACCTCTTTTCTGTGTTGTGCTCTGCAGCAAAGCTTGGCTAAGCCTCCTGCCGAAAAAAGCCGCGGCAAAAAGAGCAAAGAGCTCAAGCCACGAGTAAAAAAGTTGAAGTACCATCAGTATATTCCCCCAGATCAGAAGCAAGAGCTTAATGAAGTGCCAATGGACTCTGCTTACGCCCGCCTCCTGCAGCAACAGCAGCAGTTCCTGCAGCTCCAGATCCTAAGCCAACAGAAGCAGCAACGGCAGCAATACAACTACCAGGCCTCTGCGCTCAAGTATGGCTCCATTAAGCTTTATTTAATCACAGTCAGGAGTTTTCTTATCCCTGTTACAATTATTTCAACAAACCCAATAAAAGGTTTGCACCTTGTTATGTAAAATGTAATAACTGTCTCCACCGTTTAATCACAGCTGCTTTTTGTCTCAATTACTTTGCATTTCCTGCTCACAGCTTCCTACACAGAAGGTGCTCATTGTGAAAAATGGATAAAAAAAATTCCCTCTCTCATCTGTACTCCCTTTTCTTGACATCTTATTACAGCAGACCAACAACTGAGGTACAAACCAGCTGCTCCAGTGTTGCTTTGAGTGGAAATGCTGCGTCTGCTCCTTTGCAGCTCCACCACATGAACCGCAAGCCGGATCATTTACCAGCTAATCTGGACGAGATGAAGGTGACACACTGCAGCTTGCACAGCCTGATTGTATCAACCACATGACTGCTGCAGATGTGAACAACCTAAGTGTTTTAGAGTTGTTTTATAGTCTGTTATCGTTACAGGTTGCGGAGCTGAAAATGGAACTAAAATGCAGATCTTTGCCTGTTTCTGGGACCAAGACAGAGCTGATAGAGAGGCTAAGGATGTATCAGGAGAATTCTAACATCCATACTGTTGCTCCCATCGAGGCAGCAGTCTCACAATCAGAAAATCCCAAGTTAACCCCGCCCGTATCCCCTATTGCTTCCAAAGTGTCCAATATGGGCATAGAAGATACTATTATGGCAGACAGTCCGACAAAACTGCTTTCAGATACTTCAATCCATTCTGCTCCCTGCATGAACTCCCCACAGAGAGCGCCACATGAGGAGTGTCCCACTGAGTCCCATGAGCAGGACTCTGAAAAGGACAAACGTCTACATGAAAAGGAGCTTCAGATTGAGGAATTAATGAGGAAGCTGGAGCAGGAGCAGAGGCTGGTGGAGGAACTGAAGATGCAGCTGGAAGTAGAGAAAAGGAGTCAGCAGGGAGACTCTCCATCTCAACTAAGTCCTCTGCTTCCCATCCAGGTCAAAGAGGAACGCAGGACTCCGTCAAACTGCACAGTGTCCTGCAGTTCTCCTGGCCTGCCAGTGGTGGTCAAACAGGAGGAGTGTACAAATCAGAGCCACGTAACCAGTCCAGATCAATTCATCCTTGGTCACCAGACCATCACACAGCCTGAATCCCGTCAGCCTTTGCAGGCCGGAGCTCAGATCCTCCTGCCCGCATCCCTTCCTGCCTCAGCAGCCACTGTCCCGCTCCCTACCAAAGGCATCACATTACACACAGGCCTCATCCAGGCCTCTGGACAGGTGCCACCGAAAATAGAGGCCTCAGCAGCAATACATCAGCAATGCGGCACTCAAACCCAGCCACTGGCAAGGGTAAGAAAAAAACTACACTCCTTCTACAGACTGCCTCAATCTGTCTCCCTAATCATCATCGCTACCGGCTGGGACTTTGTGCTAGGTTTATTCTCCTTGTACAAACTGGAAATGTACGTATGTGTGTGTGACTGAAATCATAAATTCAGTTTTGTTCGGCGTAAACAGAAGCTCACATCATAAACATTGTGCCTTGTTTTCAATGGCACTGTCTAATAAATCACATAACACGTGTAGCAGTCAGTTATGCGCTACTATGGGTAATGCGTCTTCCTTGATGCTATGGTAATAACGGGCCTCTGCTGAGTGGTGAAATCTTTCCCTCTGTACATCAAAAGAAGGCCTGTGGAAACATGGGTTACTGGAGCAGGTGCTGAGTGAGAGCTGACCGTAGTGCCCTGACTGCTCACCGTCGTTCCTCCGCTCCGAGCCTGACATCAAGACAGAATTAGTAATAGAACCCGTGGGTTTCCACAATACTCGTGCAGCTGCACCGCTACTTTAACCAAACTCTCAGAGAGAAAGTTTGAGTGCACTGATGCTTCCGTGCTGATCTCTCTAATTTTCTGTGCAGACATGGAGGATTGATACCACGACACAAAACTTACTCAATACATTCCCATTGAGTGGATGCACTGCAGGAGCTTCCTCAGGCCAGCCTGTTTCCAAAGGACCAACAAATAAGGTGGAGGTGATCCCTAAGTTTCTTCTGCTTATGGTTTCCTTAGAATTCATGTTATGGCAGTGCTCATTCCTCATTTACTCGCATCCTTATTTTGCATTTTTGTATCTGACGTTGGTTTTTTTTTTCCTGTTAAACAGCCTCCCTGTTCCAGCCAGTCCTCAAAAAGTTTGATCTTGCAGCAGCAAAAATTCACAAATCATGTGTCAAAGTGCAAAGACCCACCCCGCTATGAGGATGCAGTTAAACAGACACGAAGCATGTTAACAGCTGTTCAGGTAAGAATCTAATGCGTAAATATTTCTAAATTGTTTCATTCAGACATTTAATGCTTTCATTTCTCTGCAGGGTCCCACTCCAGCTAGCCAGCAGATGGATGACCTGTTTGACGTGTTGCTCGAGAGTGGTGGTGAGAATATTGGGTGTGCTTTGGTAATTTTGATGCCCTAATGATGATCTAAATCTCATCATATTCTGCTCTCTCCCCCACCCCAGAGATCTCCCCCTACATTACACAGGATCCTCCCAGCTTGGATAAGCCACTTGTGATGACAGCTAGCGTTACCACCCTTCCCATCAACACAGCTTTATCCCGCCCTCCACCCTTAGTCCAGGTAGCCAAGCCGCCTTCTTGCATGACCTCTGACTGCCGGCTGGATACCCTCCTGGAAGGCACACTCCTCCCTGATACTGAACCACAAAAACTGAAGCTAATGGAGGAGCTGCATTCACCTGGGGATACCATGGAAGTGGATTTTAATCACAGCAACCCCCCGTCTGCTCTAAACATGGACAACATGGATTGGCTTGATCTCACTCTCTCTGTGCCAACAGAGGAGGGTCAGCCTTTGGATGTGTCAGTGCCAGTAGGTGTCTTCTCATCTGACTTCCTGGACTCTAATGAACTGCACTTGAATTGGGACTGAGTGCTGTCGACATGGATTCTTTTGTTTGTTTGTTTTTTACATTGTGAGAGAAGACTGCTTTTTCCATGAGACAATAAGAGCTATTTGAATGCTTCAGCAGCTCTGTTCTGCTTTTCAGATGATAAATCAGCTCTGTAATAATCTAATCATGCAGCATCACTTTAGAAGTTGGTGAATTGCTTCCTTTGAGGTCTCTAAATCCTCCGGTTGCATCGGGAGATGGATGAAATTAGAGTGGTACTGGCAGTTTGAGCTTAAAGTGGAAGTAGCTTTTAAGATTTCCATCTCAAGTCACGCCGCTGAATTGTTATCAGTCTGTTCTCATGTTACTGATTCCTCTTAGTCCTCCGATCTCAGTGAATGTAGAGCTTTGCAGTCGGTCTGGTGTGAGCAGAACAAGCAGGAAAATGTCCCAAATCCTGGCTACGGCGCTAACGGGCAAACAGCGAACGTAGCCGAGGGCCGTTGTATAGTTTACTCCACCCTGTCTTGGAATGATTATCACTATCAAAACAGATTGTCAGCACACAACCGCTGCACAATCCTTGTGTGCATGTGAACTGTGAAGTATAAATCAGATGTTTCACTTGAACTGGGAGTGTGAATATGATTAAATTAGAAAAGCTGCTCTATAACTAAACCAGGCTAAGTATTTATTACCAATTGTCTCACTGTACATCTGTACACCACGTCAAAAAAATACAAGACAAATGTGAACTTTACAAAAGGGAGAGAGATGGAGAAAGAGAGAGACAGTGATGGGCAATGGACTGATTCCTAAAGGCTGAAGATGTTTGAATAATTAATTTTTATTTTGGTCATTTATTAAGAAATGCAAACACCACCTAAAAAAAAATGAAAATAACAGTAGTATGATCCAGTGATCCAGTCCATCAATACTCCAATAACATCAGGCATTAAAAGTCAGGTTGTACTTCAGTGACACCTGCTGGCCACATCTGATTAGAGCCCGCTTCATACAAACAAAGGGAAGATGTACTGTATTTTGGTTTCTGTTGCTAAGGCTGATAGAAACCATTAGATCCTGGCAGTGCAGCATGTGTAAGGATGTTTAATTTTGTTAAATTATTAAGGATTCACTGTCTCCTTCTGAAACACTGTGGATAAGCTCACCCAAATATTGACGGAGTTGTTATGAAAACTGCTTAAATTATGCTATTTTTTTAATTATTATTTTTATTTCTTTTTCTTGTCTCCACCTTAGTGCCTCATTTGACCATCCAAGTGTCTTCCCTTTAAAAGGGGTTATGTGCTGGAAAGACAAATGTTTAGTCTTTACTACACTAGTATAACTCAACATAGAAAATGTTGCATTTGTACGTTTTACACATGATGTATTTATGTTGGCTTTTTATACAAATATTAACAGTTGTTTTGTAAATACAGAGATTCTTTGGGATTCTAGAATCTGGCTATGAGCTTTAGCAATTTTACTGCTTGTCATTAAACATTTACAAGGAAAAAAACATAGTTTTGCAGTTTTATTGTTTAAAGAAATCTGAACATTACTAAAATATATTTGTTTTTTTGTTTGTTTGTTTTAACGAAATATACATTTTATCACACAGATATGCCCAAATAAATGCAATATACTACACATTTACATAAAGGTAGACAGCGCTTGCCTCTTCTGACAGGCTTCTCTAAAGCCAAAGTAATAGCAGCTGAATTCTTAGATAACAAACATCACCCCGCTGATATTCAGTGTATCCTGCACAGTTAAGGGTAAATGTTAACAAATGAACTCTGCAGGAGAGCTGTGCAGCTGTGATGTTACGTCACCATTCGGTGGATATCCAGTGTCTTCTCCACCTTTCCCTGCTTTCACCTGCTTTTGTCTCAGAGCTTTTTAATGGTTTGGATCGACGTTCGACACTTGGGACATCTGTGCGTGACGGACTTGAACCTATCGATGCAAAAGGGGATGAGGCAACAACCAGCTGCACAGCTGCAAAAGAAGGAACAGGACGAAACTAAAATGACAACTAGCTCGAAAGCTATTTGACTGATTGCAGCTGTAGCACCAGTTAGACAAACAGAAGCAGGCTCAGCAAAGCCTGATCATGCAAATATTTCAATGGTCAACTTGGAGGAGAGCTTCATACCCTATTAAAGCAGTCATGATGCACACTAGCCATGTCAAACTGCTGACAGAGGTACGTGTCTCTGTCGTGATGAACTGCCGACACTCCGGGCACTGTGTCCTGCATGGAGTTGTTGGGAGGTTTTCCAGGTCTAGAATCACTGTAGGGGCTGTGAAGGGAAGAGATGGACAATTGTAAGATCTAATAATCTCATCAAAAATGTTTTCTTTTCTTTCTTTTCTTTTTTTTTACATTCACAGAAATAAAAACAAACATGAGTCTGTCTCATCTGAAACCTGTTAAATAGGTTTCCATAAAAAAGCAAAAGATAAATAAATAGATATAAAGGCACACAAATCAGTAGCATCAAGTGGTATTTGATCCACACCGTTCATCTGACCTGATGTAAACCCAGGCATCTCTTTCCACTTCTCGCCACCAGTGTCGTTTTATGAGGGGCTTTTCACTCTCTTATGTTTTGCCCTTCCAGGACAAATTTTCAAAAGTGGCTCACCTGGGGTGGTAGGCGGAGGCTCAACATAGAAGATATTAGAGGAGTGAGGAGGAGGACTAGGACCTACATTCTCTTCAGGGGTGAAATGGCCCTCTAACAAAGAAGAACAAATGTGGTCACAACTCTAATGTGTGGTAGATTTGCTGTAAAGAAATTCAATTCAGTTCAATTCAATTTTATTTATATAGCGCCAAATCACAACAAACAGTCGCCTCAAGGCAAAGGGTAAAGACCCTAAAGAAATGGGACTCACCTTTCTTGTGCTCTTTGTTCTCATTGTTTTTGATGGCATTGAGCATGTTATCGTAGCTTTTCTGGAGTTCGGCCCATTTCTCACGCAGTTCTTCCAGTTTTTCATCAATGCTGTGAATCTCCTGACGATTAGACTCTGCCTCCTCTGATTAAAACAGAAACCAGGAATTTTTTATATAATAATTATATAATAGTTTATATATATATATATATATATATATATATATACACACACATACATATATATATATATATTTATTTATTTATTTATTTTTTTTACATATGACAACTTTTTCTAATGTATTGTGGAAAAGACTGGAGATTGCTTTCACAGGAGTTGCTTGCATGCTCTTTCACGTCACCTGTTTGTCCAAACTCGACTCGATTCCTTAACTCTTGAAATACGTGCAGGATTTTTTTCCTCTCCTCAAGTTGTTCCCTTTTGAGCGAGTTATATTTCATCTCTGTGGCTATCGCCTTCAGGGGACTGTCTGGTGAAGTCATGGCAACTGCTGGAAAGACATAAGAAGGTAAATGAATCATGATCATTTTCAGTGCCAGATATTTTGCAGCATGTATTTACTGTGTGTTTATGCCGTTTAGGCATTTAAAGTGTTTATCTAGGTCACTTATACATTACTGCTGTGGATGAGCAGCCTTTTCTGTGGACCCAAATTCTAAATAGGATACTTGCATAAGAAAGCACATGCATTTATCTTGCCTTTAAGTTGTAGCAGATAGAAAATAGAAAAAGAAATAAAACTCCTCCTGCAGCTCCCCGAATCTCTGTTCTGAGTCTGCATGCAGGCTTCATTATGCTCTAAAATTAATTCGGTGAGTTAAAGTCCTCCGCCCCACCACAATCTATGTCTCCATAAGCGAACTTTTTTGCCAGTCATACTGCCTTATACGGCTTACACGATCTGTTCAGACCTCCAATTGCTCCTTTTAAGTGCCATTAATCTTACTAATGGCACTCAAAAGCAATAATATACATGTTTTGTAATCAGTACTTCAGCACATTATCAATACTGCCTGCCCCCTGACCCCATCATCCTATCATCTTTATCATGCATTTCCCAATACCCTTTTTTTCCTACTGCTAATTCTTACTATTGTTACACAGTGTTGTTTGTGGGTTTTTTACATAACATTATTATAATTAGCATGAAGCTGATAATGTTTTATTTAATCAATTCCATGATTATTGTAATTATTTTTCATAGTTTATTTGCTGTTGTTGTTTTACTTTTGGTTCCTGTTGTTTCTTGACTTGTTTTTGTTTTCTGTTCTGCTCAGTGCTCATTTGCATTTAGTTTGGTTGTCACACACTGTTTCCCTTTCACACACACAAACACACATTTTTAGAAACACATTTTCTAGAACGCCAAGGATGTGCTGAAGTCATCTTCTGATGGCTGCTCGCAGCTAAGCAAGTGATCTCAGACTGGTATGACAATGAGTTCACTGCACTCAAATGGCTTCCACAGCCATCAGGTCTCTCAATCCACTGGAGCACCTTTGAGATGTGGTGAGACAGGAGGTTCGCAACGTGGATGTGAAACTGACAGATCTGCAGCAACTGTGTGACGCCATCATGTCAATATGGACCTGAGGAATGTTTCCAGCACCTCGCTGAATCTATACCACAAAGAATTAAGGCGGGTCTGAAGGTAAAAGCAGTCCAAAAAGTGATTGCTGGCATTTACGCTGTTGTAAATTACTTGTTGGCCTATAATCTGTCAAACCTATCTCTCGTGAATGATATGAAGTCATTTTGAGGCAGAAAGAACTTTTCCATCACAAGGTAAAAGCTGCAATCAGTTTTTGGCAAAGTGACTTTTACCAGTTCTGTGAAGATGTTTTAACTGGCAAAAAGGACTGGACTGATTATAATGTGACTGATTATAATGTGACTGATTATAGTGAACACAGAGTCACGAGGATCCTCGCAAAACAAATATGTTTTTTGTTTTATATAAAAAGCCCTTTGTAAATATTACAGCACCTATACCAATATAACTATGAATATCTGTCACAGAATACACATGCAAACATCAGCAGTCACTTTCTGACACGATGCCCTGTACTAACAAGGTGTGCCCAATAAAGGTGTCTGGTGACTATATGTGCAGTAGCAAATTACTTGGCTATCTTCTGGGTTTTTTTTGTTCTTCGAACACTGAAACCATTTACAGAATTTTCTTTGTGAGTCATGTAATATGCTGAAACTGTGTATCAAAATGGGTTGTGATGGAGTTCGTATTCTTTTAACTCATCCCGACCATATCGATTTACATTTGTTTCTCTCACTCCCATTAGAAAAATTGGCACAAGATTAGCACAATGATTTGACTTTTAGCTGAGTGCTGTGGAATTAACTTCCTCTTACCAACATTGGGCACTCATTCAACTCCCCATTTAAAAATAAAACTTTTTTAAACTATATCAACTGGCTTTTGTATAACGTGTTATACTGTTTTACTTTTATCTATTTTATTTTCTCAATTTATGCATTTTGCAGCGTATTAATGCTCCTATTAAATCAGTGAATCATCTTGTAACTCTAGTTTACAATAGAAATAGCTTATTGCCAATGCTATTTTATTGCTAACGAAAATATGTCAGGATATGAATTTGGCCAGCACGGAGAGCAAATATGTCAAATATGCTGCTTTCTGTGGATCAGATAGACCATTCAACAGCCATCAGCAGCTGATTGAAAGAAAAAATTATCTCTCACTTCTGATTGGATGCTTAGAAAGCAAGCATAAGATCAAGACAAAATATCTCAAACAGGAGGAGATGCTGACTTAAAGTATGCCTGGTTTGATTTCTTTACAACTAAGATTACACAGCAATCATCTGATCAATCTTCTAGAGCACAAATTTTAAATAAGCATCTAACTGCACTGTTACACCACTGTCCCATTAATCTCATCTAATAACCTGATTTTTTTTTTTAAATTTCAACATTAAATAATAGAAAATATCTTCATTACCTAATTCTTCTAGCTGCGCCTGCTGTATCCTGTATATCATACAATATTGGTACTGGTTCAACAAGGGCGTAGTGTTCACTTTTGTCAGGAAATATTCAAATCATCAGGTTATGTTTATAACTGCCCTCTTTTTACCATGTTACATAAAGCTCCTGTTAAGCTACAAGCCCAGCAAAATGCAGGCATGTAAATATAATACCAAAGAAAAAAAAATGAAACTGTTTTAATACAGTACTGTGCAAAAGTCTTGAGTCCTCAAGGCAGTCCATAACTGATAAATGTTCCACTGAGTGTTTGTCTATCCACATATGCTTTTACTGCACTGGCAGTGTGTTTGGGATCACTGATCAATCAGATACTTTAAACTTGGTATTGAATGGTGTATCAAAGTCTGATTGGTATGTTCATAATTTCATCATTTTTGACTGAGCGAGCAGCCAATGCCCAAAGACAAACTTTGAAAGTCTTTCAGAAAGCCTTGAGAAATATTGTTCATGACCATATTTTAAAAAATTACAAGCAAAATACAAAGAAATGAGGGGTAATACAATAGTAAATCTGAAATTACAAAAAAAAAAAGTTGCACAGCAGAAATATAAGGGACAACTTAAAAATATTTTATTTACACAAAGCCTCTTTAAGAGGGAGCACAAACCCAAACTACAACCAGAGTTAAAAAAAAAAACCAGTCATTTCAAGTGAGCACGAGCGCACACTGCAGCAAATGGTTGTTTGCTCTGGTTTCACTTTTTCCTGAGTCTCTTCATGAACATCACATCGTCTCTGTTTCGGATCCCGTAGCTGAAAATATAAATGAATTGAAAAAGAAAGGGCGAGGTTGAACAGTCAAAGAATGTTGCCAACACTGTTAAATGAAGTGCTAATTTGATACTCACTCTTTAAGCCTCATCTTGTCACCATCAAGCTTCTCGCCCTGAAATACTAAATGATACGTCCTCCAAACATATCTCCTGTAAATAAAGAACATCGGGAAAGATAAAAAATGTGAGCTTTTTAATACACAATATTGCCAAAAGTATTCGCTCGTCTGCCTTCACGCGCATATGAACTTGAGTGCTTTACTGCATCCGACGCTTTGCTTTGCGCTTGGTGATGTGAGGCTTGGATGCTTGGATCTTGAGCTGATCTGAAGGCCTTCGGAGGTCTGTAGTGACTGACTCTGCAGAAAGTTGGTGACCTCTGGGCACTATGCACCCCAGCATCCGCTGACCCCGCTCTGCCATTTTACGTGGCCCAAGTTGCTGTTGTTCCCAGTCGCTTCCACTTTGTTATAACACCACTAACAGTTGACTGTGGAATATTTAGTGGTGAGGAAATTTCACAACTTCACAACTGGACTTGTTGCACAGGTGGGATCCTGTCACAGCACTACGCTGGAATTCACTGAGCTCCTGAGAGCGACCCATTCTTTCACAAATGTTTGTAGAAGCAGTCTGCATGCCTGGGTGCTTGACTTTATACCCCTGTGGCCATGGAAGTGATTAGAACACCAGAATTTAGGGACCTGGATGAGTGAGTGAATACTTTTGGCAATATCTCCTCTTAGTTCTTGTGTTTGTGAGTGTGTTTACCAGCTGATATGTTCCACGCCTCCTTCACGTTGTTGTTTCAGCTCCATAAATCTGCGAATAGCCTTCTTCAGATCAAGGACGGTAGCATTCTGCACCACCACAATTGCTATGAAAAAAGCATTTTTTTAAAAAATGAGAACAATGAATTTAACAAATTTAAAAACCATATTAACAGAAAACGAGGCAGACTCAACACTTACGCATCACTTCACCGTCTGCTTTTAAAACTCTCACAGTCATTGCCTGGCCGTACTCCAAAGCAATCTGAGAGTTGACCTCCTCCAGAGTGACCTGAAGAAAAAAATTTTTTTTTAATGCATTTCATATCATTTACTCTGAATAACACAATAATAGATCCAGAAGGTCAGAAGATATGCCATAGTTCAGGCAACTATTTTCAATAATACTTTTACAAACATCAATTTATATGCTCCTAATAATGATGATCCAGCTTTTGTTCCATACAGTTTTCTTTTCTCAAATATGTAATCTATATCTAATCTAAGAACCTTTGACCTCACTCTGCACCTCATGTTGTATTTTTAGAGCGTAGGCAAATTGTTTTCTGTGTCTGGCCTTGTGTATTTGTATATGCTATGATTTGTGTGTTCATAGTGAGTTCTTTTAAGTTTTCATCCCTTTGACGTATCTTGTAAATCTACCGAGTTATTTCAATTTATTTAGGTTATTTTGTTAGAGGTTCTTTTCTGATGTCTTGGTTGCTGCGACGCAGAAATTTCCCAACTTTTGGGAGAAATAAAGTCCTCTGGCACAAGTCAGCTTGTTGTTCCAGAGTAAGCCAGAAAAACTTTTTTCAGCTTTAATGGCCTTCCTCTTCACTCTAACTTTTCATTGATAATACTTTATAGACATTACTTGCTTTTATTTACTTTCTTTGTTATACCTAATTTGTAACTGTAGTCCATTGCATTCATTTAGACATTTATTTATTCATTTAATTTTATGACATATCTGTCATCTAGCAATACTTTCTTATTTTTTGCAATTGTTAATGTTGATGTACTCTTACAATACAATACACAATATTTTAACTTTCATTTTATTGTTTTGATGTTTCATCTTTTTCATTTATTTTAAATTGCTTATGCTTATTTTTTTTAATGCATTTTGCTCTGTATTATTATCCACCCATCAGATGAGTCACCTGTGAAGCATTCTGAACTACGCTGATCTACATGAAAGGTTTCACCGTGAACAAATATCAGTTATGGGCTGCAGCTATATACTGGTATTACAGTCATGATAAAAAATTAAACATTATGTTAATGACAAACATTATCTTAAATAATCTTATAAAATATAAAAATTAGATAAGCGTAACATGAGCAGAGTGACCTGAAATAACTCCCAGCCTAAATTACTTTTTCAATCCACCCCCAATGACATTTTAGCAACCAAACAACATGCAAATATTTAACAGCTAAATAGAAAAACACAGACTGGACTGATTAAATTATGAATACCGTATTCGTATTGTTTTGTTTTGTTTTTCTGCTAGTTAGGCCTGAAAGCAGACACTTTGTCAGGCATACCTTTTCAGCTGCTGAAAATATCTCAGCCAATCACATGGCAGCAACTCAGTGCATTTAGACATTTAGACGTGGTCAAGAGGACCTGCTGAAGTTCAAACTGAGCATCAGAATGGGGAAGAAAGGTGATTTAAGTAACTTTTAACATGGCGTGGTTGTTGGTGCCAGATGGGCTGGTCTGATCTGTCTGGTCTATTTCAGAGACTGCTGATCTACTGGGATTTTCCCACACAACCATCTCTAGGGTTTACAGAGGACGGTCTGAAAAAGAGAAACAATCCAGTGAGCGGCTCTTCTCTGGGGGAAAATACCTTTTTTATACCAGAGGTCAGAAGAGAATGGCCAGACTGCTTCAACTCAAATAAAGACTCATTATAACCACAGTCCATAGTGTAGTGGTTTTACACATTCACATAACAAGCCAAAAACTCTGTTTGAATCCCAGGAGGGGACACAAATCTTTGGGATTGCGGAGCTATACCCCTGTGGTGACCCTTGTGGATAAGGGAGCAGTTGAAAGTAGCAGAGGGTATCAGAAGAGCATCTCTGAAGAGACGTGTCTAACCTTGAAGTAGATGGGCTGCAGCAGCAGAAGCCCACATTGGGAGTGCCACTACTGTCAGCAAAGACCAGGAAACTGGGATTACAATTCACACAGGTACAACCATCAACCAAACAGGTACAGTCGATCCTGCTTTGGGCCCCTTAGTACCAACTGAGCATTGTCTAAATGCCACAGCCTACAAGAGTATTGTTGCTGACCACATCCATCCCTTTATTATGAATCCTTGATTTGCTTATCTTCTGAAGGCTGCTTGCAGCAGGATAACACGCCATGCCACAAAGCTCGAATCATCTCAAACTGGTTTCTTGAACATGACATTAAGTTCAAAGTACTCGTTGTCGTGTTCCTAAGCCATCAGCTCTCGGTTCAGTAGAGCATCTTTGGGATATGGTGGAACATGAGATTTACATCATGGATGTGCAACTGACAAATCTGTAGCAACTGTGCGCGGCTACTGTATCATGTCAATAGGAACCAAAAACTCTGAAGAATGTTTCCAGCACTTTCTTCAATCGATGCCATGAGGAATTAAGGCGGTTCTAAAGGGAAAAGGGATCCAATTTGGTACTAGTAAGGCGTACCTAAGAGCGGCCAGTGAGTGTATATATGTTATTTTAAGCATATTATACCAATGGCGCTATAAGAAGACATTTGCATTTATGTCTCATTTGAACATAAATGCAAATGTCTTCTCTGTATGCATACTGTGCACGTTTGCATCTAGTGGACGGAGCACCTGAATCGGCAGGTCACAGAGTAAAGGATCCTGCACGAGTCGAGCAAGTCCTTCCTCGAAAATATCCAGGATTTCTGAATGAGGAAGGGTGTCCTCATCTTCCTCCTCTTCAACTGGAGCCGCCGTATCTTTCAGATCCTCCTCTTTTACCACCTCTTCATCCTTAGGTGATTTTCCGCCTCCTTCTCCAGCTCCAGCAGTATCGGTACCCGCACTCTGCTCCTCCTCCTCCTCCATCACCGCCAGCCTCTAAAAGTACAGCAAAAACGCGGCAGTCCGGTTTATCAGCTTAATTTATAATAACTTAGGAAAAATAAACGTTTCACTTGAAACTAGTTCACTGGAACAGCCTGTGGAAGTAAACAAAGGGCGTCCAGCACAAATAAAATACCGGGCGAGGACATGTGGCTCAAAAGCCATGGTTCCCCTGAAAGAACCTTTGTTTTTCACCGAGCTCCAAAACTGGGTGCACCCCGGTTTCGCTCTTCCTCTTCCGCTGCTCCACACGCACCAAAAGTGTTTACAGCATAGACGACCGTGTGTGGTGTTTAATAGCTCAGAATCTAACATGCTTCTTTTCTGTCCAACCTGCGGGAACGTCTTAATCGTCGAGGAAGGGCAGAAGTGCATGAGATTCGCATGTAACACCTGTCCGTACGTTCATAACATCACAAGAAAGGTGAGTTAGGATGAAATGGTTACCATACCAAGTCCTGTATTAGCGTTAGAGTAGTTTCTGAGAGCCTCACGATATCTGTTTAACACCCTGTAGGTAAATAACAGGAAGTATCCGAAGTTAAAGGAGGTGGATGACGTACTTGGTGGAGCTGCAGCTTGGGAAAACGTGGACTCAACTCCTGGTGAGTGTCTTTAAAATAGTTTGTGGTATGTAGGTTTCACTTTGTAATCATAAAATTAACTTCTTAATGAGGATTATACAAAATCTCAGGTCCCTACTGTTATTATTTCCCCCCCAAAAAAGGATTTCTATGGACGAAGGTAGGGGTGTTTTTACATGTTTTTCTAGCATCATTTTTGAGAAGCCATTTAAAAATTTCATTGTCTAGAAAACTACTTTTAAAACATTTTTAGGGTAAATATCTGATAGTTCTGTGAATATTTGGACTGAGGAGTGTAGCTCAAATGAACATGCAGTCCTGTGAAAAAAGAAAGTTTGCATAAAACTCTGTGCAGTCCTGTGGAAAACTTAGTACATTCTTACTGCTTCAACAGGAATTAAAAGGGTAAGTAGTACTCAGGTGCTGCTAATCAAATGCATTTGATTGCCAACAAGTGTGACCACTTCTATAAAAACAGACATTTTAACAGTAGGTCTGAACAAGCCCAAGACTTCTGGAACAATGCCCTTTGGACAGATGTGACCAAAGTGGAGATGTTTGGTCATAACCCCAGCACCGTATTTGAAGAAACCCAAACACAGCGTATCAGCACAAACACCTCATACCAACTGTTGAGCACAGTGATGATTCAGATTTGTTTTGCAGCCACAGGACCTGGGCACCTTGCAGTCATTGAGTCGACGGTGAACTCCTCTTTATAGCAAAATATTCAATTCACTTCAGTTCAATTCAATTCTATTTTATTTATGTTAGCGCCAAATCACAACAACAGTTGCCTCAAGGCCCTACAATAATATAAACCCTACAATATTCTAGAGTCAAATGTGAGGCCATCTGCCCAGCAGATGGTTGACATTACGTCATGCAACAGGATAATTATCCCAAGCACACCAGCAAATTACAAGAGAATGGCTGGAAAAGAATGTGTTGCAATGGCCAAGCCAAAGTGAAGACATAACACTGCAGATAAATGCTCTTTATTAGAATGTTAAAAGAAAGAATAAATATAACAAATATAGCTTTTAAACTATCCAACTTGCAGCCCTAAATTCTGTATTGTTGAGAAAAGGGGAGATTTCTTGGTACATCCTTTTGTTTTTTCCTGCTACAGTAATCAACATAAAAGCCAATTCCTCTCCACAAATCCTCTGAAACCAGATATTTTTTTGTAAATTCTGAGAACCAGTTGGTGCAGGAGTTTCTCAATTTTTTGACGACTGACAATTTAAGGAGCCAACATGTGGCTTATTTTGTCAAACTGCACCCCCTTGAGTGCAGGTTAGGTACGAAACCTCTCTGCAGGTTCTCCTGAGCCTCTGGTGAAACTTGGTCAGTTAATGTTTAATAAATAGGTGACTGCATTTTTTCATGTGTGGTCTTCAGCTGTATGCTGGCTCTCTGAATTGGCAGCCATGAAAACTTTTAAGACTCCTTTCTAGAAAACAGCTGTGACAGCATCACTAGTGTTTGATGCAATACAACAAATTATTGCAATACAACATCCTGTGTCACTGATGCTGAAAAACTACAACTGACACAATGTACTTGTCTGTTTACAGAAACATGCCCCAAGTGCGAGCATCCTCGGGCGTACTTCATGCAGATTCAGACCAGATCAGCAGACGAACCCATGACCACTTTTTACAAATGCTGCAATGCTCAGTGTGGACACCGGTGGAGAGATTGACACCTTTGCACCATTGTTGTTTCTGCTTTGTGCGCACCCGTAGCTGAAGAACTTTATTTTTTTGCTTTTCATTTAATATTTAAATTAAAATATTGACTTTATGGATGACAAAGTGAGTTTCCTTCATGACTTTTATTGATAAAATAGTAGCTGTATACAACAGTCAAACAAATCTTTGACTTACATAGTTATACATATCAGACATTTAGAGCAATGCAGACCAGCACAACAATGGTGTACATTGCACCATATTAATATTTCAATGCAATCCTTAATTTCACATTGATTCTTGCAGAGCTCTGTTAGCCTCAAGGAAAACCAAAACAAATGCACACAGAATCAGGAACTAGCCAGTGAAAATCACTTGTTTCGATGTGTGGCTCGTGCAAATTCTGCACTCGGTGCATGAGAGATCGGGCATGCTGATGGTGGACCTCTATTTGTTAGTATTAAATTCAGTGGGATCACAATATTGGATTTAATCCTTTATTTAAAGCTTGTTCCCAGCAGAGAGCTCACTATTTAGTATCACTATCTGTAGTTATCTAACAAGTATCTGAGCAATGCAAGTCATCATAAAGGGCTAAAAGCCAAGTTAGAGGCTCAACACTGTGAAAATGCTATCACCACTGTAATTATAATGTTCTACTTTATACATCTCATCAGTGAGCGCTACCTGGAATGATTTCAAAATAAATTAACTTCATAACAAAAACACCTAACAGAAATAGCAAATATTATGCTGTGCCAGTAGAAACAATTTTCCATTTGTTTTGAAATAACTTTATTTTGAAAATCTTAAATAAGAACCCAGACTAAACATTTGGCCAGCGAGAGGACAAGTCACTACCGAGATGATGTGCAGTGTTTGTCCATCAGTAACAGTCGAGCCCCCTGTCTGCCAGCTCCACTTTAAATCTACCGAACTCTGAAAAGCTGCAACCATCATGGGCTTCACTCAGCTAACAGCAAACCCAAGTAAAAACCAAATGATGCATAGGTGATTTTTATTTTTTTTATTTTTTCCCTAGACAAATGATGCATCTGCGGGGAAACATGAACTTTAACTTAAAGTGCAAATATTGACTATACTGTCAAAATAAAATACCTTAAGGACACCTTAAGGACTAACCCAGCATTTCTGAAAACACTTGCTATTAAGCAAAATTCACAGATGAATTCAAATAAGGTGATATTTTCACAGCTTTGTCTAACAGGCCAATTTTTTTTTTCTTCCTCATTCACATGCGAAACATCACAAATTTACCTGTGTGCCTCTCTGGGTCACCTTCACCTGCTATGCTTAAGTCAGAACTGTACATGTCAAATACATGAAAGAAGTAGGCTGAACAGTATATACAGAAAATATGCTGTGAACTAATGAGAAAACTGCACTTACAATTTAAGAGGGCTACACAACACTTTGCAAAAATGTAGGGGGGGCTGTCACTACCAGCAGGGGGTGCTGTGGGGTTTTATGTGTGTGCATGTGCATGTCTCTTGTAGCATCCAGCTGTCCGTGGTTAGCATATACGCTTGTATGTATAAATGTAGCCCTTACAGTAAGGACAGGTGTGCGTCACATCCTTGAGGTCATCGATCAGACAGGGAATCAAACAGCAGCCGAGATCACAGCTGTAAATGAGGAGCAGACGGACGGAAGATGAAGCAAAGATCAAACACCTGCTCATGCTAGTATACTGTATGTACACTCAGTTCTCACAAAGGAATCAGTGGGTCAAGAACATGGCAACATATAAGCATGAAAAATACACCATCTGCTTGTCTGCCCTGATTTGAATATATGCAAAGAACAGAAGGTCACAGACAGCACAGTATACTGTTATGCAAAATTTAAGACAGACAAGATTAGAAAGTTAATTGAGTCAAGAGCACCAGCTGTCTGAATGTTCAAACAACATTTTGACTTCCAAAGTCCTTTTTAAGTATCTTACAGTCTCAACAGGTGAGCTGGCAACTGAAAAACACTATGGGCTGTTTATTTTATTTTTTTCTGATTTATTTATATATTCTTATTGTTCTTATTCCTATGCCAACATAAATATTATTTCACTAAGAGCATCATGCTAAAAGTAGGAGACATTTGCCTGATCCCACCCATTAGACTCTGGCTGAGGGTTTAAAACACTGGCTAATCACAAAAGAGATTTTTAATCTCTAGAGATTCACTCTGCAGTTTAATAAAGGTTAATAATAATAGTAGTAATAATAACAGACCATTACATAACTGACAGTAAAGCTTTAATGGAGTCAGCTGTTTATGTGGTTCTTATACAAAGTTCACTTCCATAAACTGGAGTAGTGCAATGATGTGCAGAAATTGTTTTAGCTCCCTTAAGTGAGACAAAACTATCGAGTCTTTTTACTAGAGTGACATTAAAAATAATACATTTGTATTAATTCTTCAGGTAAAACTCTCTGACTCATCTACTTTTCTTTGACTGTATAGGGCTGTGCCATATCATTATTGTCTGTGATAACATCACTATATATATATAAATACAATACAATACAATTAAATTAACTTTTTTGAATTTAGCAAATGGCTGTGATGACACAAAGAGTGAAAAATTTAAAGGGGTCTGAATACTTTCCGTACCTACTGTATAGCTTTTCTACTCTGAGCTCTCAAAGCATTCATACAACACGTTTACATTTACCCATTCACACAAGCACTTCCATGACTAAGCTAAGTGCTTTTATTGTCTAACATTCACACACATTGGATTGCATCAGAGAGCAACTTGGGGTTCAGTATCCTGCCCAAGGATACTGTGGCACACAGCCTGGAGCAGCCAGGAATTGAACCGCCGACCTTCCAAATCAGTAGGTGACCTACTCTACCTCCTGATCCACCTGTTTATGTGAGCCCGGGCACATCTGAGTGCAAGAGCCCCGTCAGCCTCCAATGATGATATAGTACCTAAAGAGAACACACCAACGAAGGCTACGAAGGAGGAGATACTAGCAGTTGGTGATTCACGACCCAGACACAAATAAATGACTCCACCAAGTGTCGCTGAAGCACTCACTAGTTGTGCTCCATGTGACAGGAAGAGCAAATGGTGGATGGAAATTACTGATACAGTTACATAGTGAAAAAATCAGGAATGTCAGCAACTGGTTAAAAGGGTCAACACAAGATAATAGGTAGACAATATTTTTCAATTTGATTATGTGGCAATATTGTGCAGGCTCCTGAAGAGTTACAAAGTTAGTTCAGTTATTGTTAAACTAACATGGTAAACAGTAACTTTATACTTTTATTTAAATGAAACTACCTACATTTTCAAGGAAAAAACTCCCTAGGCTACTTTTGTGCTTACATCTGACTTATGCTGTTGCTATATTATATATATATATATATATATATATATATATATATACACACACACACACACACACACACACACACAGTGGTGTGAAAAAGTGTTTGCCCCCTTCCTCATTTCCAAGTAAACACAAAATGCAATTTGTAAATGAAGGTGTTTATTATTAAAGGTGAGAAAAAATCCAAACCATCATGGCCCTGTGTGAAAAAGTGATTGCCCCCTAAACCTAATAACTGGTTGGGCCACCCTTAGCAGCAACAACTGCAACCAAGCGTTTGCAATAACTTGCAATGAGGCTTTTACAGTGTTCTGGAGGAATTTTGGCCCACTCATCTTTGCAGAATTGTCCTAATTCAGTTACATTAGAGAGTTTTCGAGCATGAACTGCCTTTTTAAGGTCATACCACAACATCTCAATAGGATTCAGGTCAGGACTTTGGCTAGGCCACTCCAAAGTCTTCATTTTGTTTTTCTTCAGCCATTCAGTGGTGGACTTGCTGGTGTGTTTAGGATCATTGTCCTGCTGCAGAACCCAAGTTCGTTTCAGCTCGAGTACACGAACAGATGGTCGGACATTCTCCATCAGGATCTCTTGGTAGACAGCAGAATTCATAGTTCCATTTATCACAGCAAGTCTTCCAGGTCCTGACGCAGCAAAACAGCCCCAGACCATCACACTACCACCACCATATTTTACTGTTGGTATAATGTTCTTTTTCTGAAATGCAGTGTTCCTTTTACGCCAGATGTAATGGGACACACACCTTCCAAAGAGTTCCACTTTTGTCTCATCGGTCCACAGAATGTTTTCCCAAAAGTCTTGGGGATCATCAAGATGTGTTTTGGAAAAATTGAGACGAGCTTTAATGTTCTTTTTGCTCAGCAGTGGTTTTCTCCTTGGAACTCTGCCATGCAGGCCATTTTTGCCCAGTCTTTTTCTGATGGTGGAGGCATGAACGCTGACCTTAACTGAGGCAAGTGAGGCCTGTAGTTCTTTGGACGTTGTTGTGGGGTCTTTTGTGACCTCTTGGATGAGTCGTCGCTGCGCTCTTGGGGTAATTTTGGGCGGCCGGCCACTCCTGGGAAGGTTCACCACTGTTCCATGTCTTCGCCATTTGTGGATAATGGCTCTCACTGTGGTTCGCTGGATTCCCAAAGCTTTGGAAATGGCTTTATAACCCTTTCCAGACTGATATATCTCAATTACTTTCTTTCTCAATTGTTCCTGAATTTCTTTGGATCTCGGCATGATGTGTAGCTTTTAAGGATCTTCTGGTGGACCTTACTGTGTCAGGCAGCTCCTATTTAAGTGATGTCTTGATTGAGAACAGGTGTGGCAATAATCAGGCCTGGGTGTGGCTAGAGAAATTGAACTCAGGTGTGAAAAACCACAGTTATAGTATGTTTTAACAAGGGGGGCAATCACTTTTTCACACAGGGCCATGATGGTTTGGATTTTTTCTCACCTTTAATAATAAACACCTTCATTTACAAATTGCATTTTGTGTTTACTTGTGTTGTCCTTGACTATTGTTTAAATTGGTTTGATGTTCCGAAACACTTAAGTGTGACAAACATGCAAAAAAACAGGAAATGAGGAAGGGGGCAAACACTTTTTCACACCACTGTATATGATATTGCTGGCACCTTGAATTAGGAAGTGACAGTAGTTCACTGGGAAAAAAAAAAAGGAAAATGGCCTTCATATACTTACACTTATAAATGCTGCTGACTCCAAGCATGGATAAAATGTTCAGTGTTTTTTTCTATATTACCAGATATATTAGACCTCTTTTCTGCCTGGCTTCTAATCCACGATCTACTTACCCTACAAAGAAGCAGAAGAGGCAGAAGAGTGTGTTCATGAGGCCGATGTCGTGGGAGATGCGAGTGACAATGGCCTGCTGACAGTGCGGACAAACAGTCTGCACCGGTGAAGTCTGAAACATCTCCCCCTGCAGAACGGTCACAGTGGTGGCTGCTCCTGGAGGAGCCAGGACGGTCGCTGTGTGACCTCCCATGTGGACAAAGTGACCAGGACCCGGACCCATTTGTCCTGGCATCGGTTGAGGAAAGTGACCAGGTGGTGGTGGAGGGTAGTGGCCACCTGGGTAGGATATAGACAAACCGATAAGAATGGGCAAGCAGCAACGACAGTAGTCATGATATATAAGACAATATTTGATCCATAGCCTTGACAGCAATGTGTTTAAAGTCAAAATGAAAAAAATACTGGTCTACAACCATAATCGTGAATAAAAATACATTATGTAGCTTTTAGCTCTTTTACATTTCTACATCATTATTGATGTGGTTTTCTGGCTTTCACCAACCAAAACTGAAGCCAAACCCAAACAAACTATTTCCTAGTAATGAAAGTTAGCAAGATGAAGTGCCAGGTATTTTTTGAGGAGTTTATAAACACAGAAACTACATCATGTTAAGTTGAGGAACATCAACCCTAATATGCCCTGACGTCTTTATAAAAACAATGACGTAATGTGGCAGTGTGATGCTTTATCTGCTTATGCAGATAGTTTGCAGCACCTTGTGGTGGTGGAGGCATTGACATTGACATTGGCATTGGCATTGGCATGGGCATGGGACCTTCCCCAGGGACATGTGGGGGTAAGAAGCCTGGATGTGGGGCCTCATAAGGTGGTGGGCCGTAGTCTGGAGGTAGGGGCTGCCCCTGTGGAGGACCAGTCCTTACTGCTTCTGAAATATAGCAGACATTAAAAAGATGTCACTGAAGACAGTCCTGCACAAGTCTGAGACAACCAAGTGAAGTTTCTGGTATGAGCTAAATGACTTCAGTAGTACACAGGTAATGCACAATTTCATTAGAGCATTCATGTATTAAAGCTTTCCAGAGGTGGTAAAAGTACAGAAGTACAAATACTCGTGTGAAAAAATACTTTGGTAAAGTGCAGGCTCTGAAATGTACTCAAAGAACGTAAAAGTAGCTCTTTGGAGGACTTTCTGTTTTTGTGCAATGCTAACTGAACCTTGTGCTATATTAATATAAAATATTATTATTACATGGGAATACAAATGTTATTCCAATCTATATTCTAATGAAGTCATTCAGCTTGAGTATGTTATGCAGGATACAAGCAGTGAAAGGGAATTAAAACATAACTCTAGTTTTTGTACATTGTAGAAGGTGACTCTGCCTCCACAACTAAACACAAAAATGAGTCTAATCAGGGGTTAAAGTAGGATTCGGCAGATGGGGGAACCCTAAGACTGGTTGCAGTGACTCCGCGTGGGGAAAAGAATCACAACTTTCTACTGAGAGCTCCAGCAAATTTTCCTTGTGTACAGGCTGAGATCAGCTGACCTGTGCTGCAGCTCTGAGGTTTACTGCGCTTTGTGGATCAGCTGAATTCAACAAGATGTAAGCAGACGTTTCACAAGCTATCTTGGCTGATTTCCATCCCCTGCACTGGCAATATTCTGTTTATAATGTCTTTATACTACACAGTATACAGCTGGTATAAAGGTTAAATTCAGTGAATGAATCTAAGCATCATCAGCTTAAATTCAAACTCATCTCTGCTACACTTGATGTAACCACACACTCTCATTCTTGGAAATGCAGCAGCTGGACCCTTTAGCTAGCAGACACACTGTGTGACAAATAGCACACAAACAGTTTGTGTGTTTGCTGATATTTGTTGCGCTGCTTTTAAAGTTGCATTTGAAATTACCTGCCACAACATGTTACTCCATTTATGCTCATGCCTCCACTTCAGTAGTGCTAACTAGATGCTGAAGTACCATGACCACAGCTTATGGACATCTGCACTTGGTCTACTTTATTCCCTGAGTACCCCTGGGCTATAAACAATACAGTACATAAACTATATGTTTTTGCCTCTTTCATCTCTTTGTATGTCCCTGAGATAAAGAATACACCAATAAGATCAGCTTTTCTGTGCCACTGTTCCCTCCATGTAGGCTCAAATTGGTTTGATGTTTGAAGGCTGTGATTTACATTTATGCTTCTTCATCAAACCTGCAAGTATTACAATGAAGTAACTCAAGGTCAGTGAGCATCCAGAAAAGGGTGCATAACAAGACTTTACTCAAGCTGCAATAATTTAAACCGAATCAGACTAATATTACAAAAGGTACGTATGAGTTGAAAATTGACTGTAAATTATTAAAATCAATCTGGATTTAAAATTAGCAAATCACATTTGTTTGAACCGGTTATGATCTGGAAGGAGGATAAACACAGGAACAGCCACACATGTACTTTCTCTTGAAGTACACTGACTCACTCACACTGAACGCAGAACATACGTCACCACCAGGACTGCGACTGTAACATTCACAATCCTGTGTTCAGCTTAATTACCAGGTTGTCCGTTCTTCTCCTGGATGAGGGGCGCACTGGGACCTCCAGGGTATGGAGGGGGAGGATCGCTGGACATACTGGCCGGATGTCTGAAGTAGGAAATGGGTCGGACACGTGAGCTTCACTCACAACTCGATAGGTTGACTTTCCCCCCTGTGAGGAATTTAAAAAAAAAATACGCACAGTTTGAGTCCCCTGGCTCATTACTCTCTGACACAGTCATAAAATGTTCCATCAACAGTCAGAGAGGCTAATGAAGTGGCTGATGTAAATGCTGATGTCAAGCTTCAGGGGAAACGAAAGAAAGGGAAGGTTTCAGGACACTATATAATTATTTAAGCATATTTTTTTGGTTTATTGGAAGTGTCATTTTTTATGTCAGGCAAAGACAACAAAGTAAAACCATTTTTTAGAACATGAAAATATTATCAGCCATTAACAAACAGGTTTCAAGGGTGCGTCTGAATTAAATTAAGACAGAAATGAACTGCAAGCGTGAAAAAAATCAACAGCAATACAAGCGAAATCGCCTCTGTCCCACCCAAGAGCTCAGGTTTCGGCAGGAAGTGCCTCTTCTCTCTGCCTAAATAATGCAAATGGTGTCTAAATGCAGTGATCAACAAATGTCTCAGAGAAGAACAGCAATTGTTTGGTTTTTTAGGATTTAAAACTCTGTATACATGTAACTACATGATGCAATCATTTGTTTAAAAGGAAACAACAATATTTTCCACCTGTTAGGTCAGAGAAGTGAAAGTAATAACACAGAGAAGTGAGCTTTTACATCTGTACATGAAACTGTACGTATGAGAAAATGTGTGTAATGGACTGCACTAAGCCAATACAAACCCCCAAAATTGTAACGACTGTGTAACAGAAGTGTTCCTGATTATAATGAAGGAATGCAATCCACAATTATAATATAGTTCTGGGGTTTTCCTTTTTTCTTTTTCTTTTTATTAAACTGGGGCTGGATTCACTTAAGTTTAAATATATTTTTTATTATAAAAATGGCCCAAAAAATTCACAGACTTCATTTAAATAAAGCAACGCAGACTCTTTGCCCTAACTAAATGTGGACCAAACATGGTTACAAGTGTAGACACCCACATTGAAAAGCCTTGATAGTGTACGTAGTCTAATATAAACAGTGCAAAGTACACAAAGTACCACTGGGATCTGAACAGAAACTTCTTCCTCCATCTGTTTTAGTCAAATGTGAACTGACTTTTTAAATGTACGAGCTGATCTGAAGAGGAAAGAGAGGTGCTGCTACAGCGAGATGGGTACACAGAAAAAGGAAGTGTGTATAGACCGCAACATTTCTAACCAACTGTGGGAAAAAGTTCTCATCTGTCTAGATTTAAGTTTGTTTTGATGCGAAAATGTCACTTCATATTTGTGTGCCAGTGATCTCCTCATATGAGTTCAATAAAATGTTCCTCAGTTATGTTATGGTTTTCAAAAGTACAGTCAGTATTTTTTTTGAGGTTATTTAATTTTAAAAAAGGATATTGTACTCATAAATATACAGAGTCTGTAATTATATCTTCCAAGAAATTGATGCTTTCTCATAAATAAGTTAATCTATTAAAAATACATGGGCCAGGCACTGGCTTTTGGAAACCCCCATGTTCTCCCACTGAAGTCAGGGCTCTAACACACAAAAACGTGTATAAATGTGCTTATTTATTCCCAATATTGTCACAATTACTTATTGTCAGCTGATTAGACGTGCAACTCTTCCCATCTCTGACCAGCTGACGAGTCAGCTAAATAACAACCATTATAAGCTAAGATTGCACCACCTTATATTAGGCTCAAGTGTCCTAAAAGTCACTTTCCCTCTGAAAAACAGTTTACAACAGATTACATTCTCACATCATATGAGAGTTTATTCATTAAGCCTCATTGTCCAACAAAGTTACACTCACTAACACCAGCAAACAGCAGTTAAAAGAGGCTAACAGCAGCAAAAACAGCAGGTTTACTAACAGAAAAGTTCAGGATATCCTTGACAACTCCCCTCAGTATCACGGTCATCAGACAGAAGTGAGTTTCACTGACTCATCAACCCATATCAAACTCCTTTCACAAAGTTTTACACTTCCAGCGTAAATAAAGATGGACCCTTCTCACACAGGATTGACAGCTGAGGTAGACAGTGGACTGACAGCCTTTCACGGACAGAGAAAAACTCTGTGGCGGTCCAAACCGTAGCACAAACACACTGGCTGGCCATGCCGTTGTGAGGTATGGTGTAAATTTTACAAGTTTACCTGATGTGACTGAGAATAAAGATTCCTCGCAAGGAGCCAGAGATGTGCTGCAACCTGGAATATGACCAAAAATTATTATTATTACTACATCTTTTTCTACCTGCTGCATCAGAACGATTAAAATGCTCTTATCAAAACCCACATTAAAAAAAGCCTCCCAGAAACACAGAATAAAAGAAAAAAGGAATTTATAAAATCTATAATAAATAAAATCTATACTAAAACTGAAAAAAAAGGAAAGCCTTATGATAACATAAAAGTCATTTTGAGCCAAAAAGAACATTTCTGTCATAAGGTAGCAGCTGCCATCAGTTTTTTGTGCAGGTAAAAACTCTCACTTTAAATAATTTTACAGAGCTATTGTGTTATACTTGTTGCAATTTCTGGCCCTTTTGGCCAGCTCTCTCGAAAAAAATACATTTTTAATCTCCATGAGATGTGTAAATACATATATATATATATATATATATATATATATATATATATATATTTACACATCTCCATGAGATGTGTAAATACATATATATATATATATATATTTACACATCTCCATGTGATCGAAAATAAACCCAAAATCTAAGTGTTCTGGGAGAAACTATTCCCAACTTACTGGAACAATTTCCCCGATAATCAACTAGCCAGCTAGCTGATTTTTGGTTTTTAATAATCCTGTAGCAGATAATCCTGCTCAAATCTACTTGCACAACTAACCATGAATAACTTAGTTACGTAAGTGAGGCCAGAGGAAGCCAGCGCTGTTGTTAATTTAAATTGGTGCTTGGCTCTAATACAAGTGTTTCCCATTATTGGATTCTTAACACGGTAGCTAGCGAGCGGAGAGCTTATGGGGATTGATGTGAACGGGAAAATAAGCCGTTATACACTTTTACTTCTATGTCAGCTTCTCTAAAAAGCTGACGGCCAGCTGACAGGGAATGTTTGGTGTCAAACGATGAGGTCAGCTTGGAGACAGCGATGTGTTTGTTTTGCTAAAGCATGTCTGCTGGGTAGCAGTGGTTAGCTAGCTATAGCTAGCGTCGCCATTCGTGACACAGAAACGACCTCGTTAAAAAAATAAATAATTAAATTAAAAGACAGACGCGGACAGAAAGAGTAAAGGAGTGAAGACCCGGACGTCTATGCGGAGGGAAGCGTCTCCGGTCACCACCTTTAACGGCGTAGCTGTCGATATGCTGAATGCCAGATTACCTGATTGTAGGAGATGAAACGCCAGCCCGCTGCGTGAAGTTGCTTGACGTTAGCAACTCCGTCCCTCCTGAGGAGAGTCCACATACAACGGGACGGATTTTCACCTGACGTCATTAATCACGCGTTACACGAACTGCTGCTGAAACCCTACGTCACATTCTGTTTTTGTTTTGTATTTCAGTTAAATACAGTCATTTTTTATAATGTAAATGACACAAAAAACTATATTAACCAGTTACATCTAAACAACTGTTTCCACTGCTTTTTTGTATCAGCACCACTAACTATATAATTATTTATTGTTATAAGTAATAATTCCTGCTAACAATATTTTTAAGACTTCTCAGAGTAGAGTAAGTGGCAACCCTGCATTATATTAATTATTTATACGTATTATTGAACGCCGATGCAGCATTTTGTGTGATTTGGAGATCAATCTACCGCTTACCAGAAGATTCCGATTGAAACTAATATCTGACTTGTGAGTATTTAGAATCGTGAGTGTTTACTGGCCTCCTGCGGTCACACTGGAGAAGTCCAACGTTAAGTTGGTCAAGTTAATAAGGCAAACCGGAAGACAATGATAGTACTTCCTGTAAAAATAAAGTCAAAAATATTTTTTGAAGAAACAACCAAAAAAAGGGCTTTATTGTTATTTAGGGATCTAGTCTCATTTGAGCAGGAATTATATTTTCATAATTATAATTATTATTCTTGAGCTTTATTATTCTATAGCCAGCTACTCTCACTCTATGCTGACTCAAGGTGTTATGGGGCCCTAAACAGGATTAGATTTGGGGCCCCCATCACTGCTAAATCGATCGCCTACCACCCACCGCAACACCATCAATATTAACTTTCTATTGTCCATGCTTGATCATTTGCACATTGTTCCACAACCATTTTAACTATTATTAACATTATCATAACCATTCTTGCACCATAACCATTATTGTTATAAACATTATCATGGCTTATTAGTGAGATGTAAGGTAATAAAATAAACAATTTTAATTGATTTTGAAATGTGCAAATGGGCAAAACAGTCACATACAATTTAACATAAACCTAAATATTTTCTTACATAAATTATATGAAAAAAATATTATCCATCCATCCTTTTTATTCTGCTTAGCCGGGCCAGTTTATGGGGGCAGCAGCCTAAACAGAGAAGCCCAGACCCCCCTCTCCCCAACAAACTCCTCCACCTTATTCGGAGGAACACTGAGGAATTCCCAGGCCAGGCAAAAGATATAAACATCGCATCCAAGAGGTACCAGGAAGCATCCTACTCAGATGCCCAAAACAGTACAACTGGCATACTCCCGCAGCACCCCCCCCCCCCCGTAGCATAGCCCAAGGGGCATGGACGAATGCCTTCTCAAGACCAGGACAAAACTGTATTGTTCCTCTTGAATCTGGGGTTCGACTAATCGACAACCTCTCCTTTTCAGCACCCTTTCATAGACCTTCCCAGGGAGGCTGAGGAGTGTGATCCTCTGTAGTTGGACCACACCTTCTTGAAGATGGGAACCACCACCCCAGTCTGTCAATCCAGTGGCACCACCTCAGATCTCCATGTGACATTGCAGAGGCGTGTCAACCAAGACAGTCCAACAACATCCAGAGCCTACAGGAATTCAGGATGAAGCTCATCCACCCCAGGGGCCCTGCCACCAAGGAGTTGTTTAACTACCTCAGTGACCTCACTCCCAGTGATGAGCACGTCGTCCCCCTCGTCCCCGTACTCTGCTTCCTCTACGGAAGTTGTGTCAGTGGGATTAAGGAGGTCCTTGAAATAGTCCTTCCAGCACCTGACTATATCCTCAGTTGAAGTCAGCAACACCCCACCCACACTGTACACCATGTGAGTAGAGCACCGCTTTGCCCTTCTGAGTTGCCTGATGGTTTGCCAGAATCGTTATGGACAACCTGTGATTTGCACATAAGTCCAATAACAGAACACTGCTCGGGTTCAGATCAGGCAGGTTGTTCCTCTCAATCATGCCTCTCCAGGTCTCACTGATGTTGCCCACATGAGCATTGAAGTCTCCTAGTAGGATGAATGAGTCACTGGATGGAGCACCCCAACCCTGTGACTCCAAGAAGGCTGGGTACTCTGAACTGTCATTCAGCAACTCTAGGCTGGAGTAGAATCCAGCCCCTCTCCAGGTGACTAGTTCCAGAGCCCCGGCCATGCATTGAGGTGAGCCCGACTATATATAGCCAATACCTTTCAACCTCACTCACTAGCTTAGGCTCCTTCCCCACAACAGAGGTGACATTCTATTTCCCAATAACCAGCCTTTGTAGCTAGGGATCAGTCCGCCAAGGGTTCTGTCCTTGGCCACCACCTGACACATATTGCAACCGACTCCTATGACACTTCCTGAGGAAGTGGGAGGAAAAGAAAAAGTTCACAGAGAAGATTCATGGATATAGTGAAGGAGGACATGCAGAGGACTGGTGTGACAGAGGAGGATGCTAGGGATAGGGCAAGATGGAGGCAGGTGATCTGCTGTGGCGACCCCTAAAGGGATCCACCTAAAGAAGAACAATAAGAAAATATTAGTTTTGTATTTTGTGTTTAATTCATGTCAGATGTACATTTTCAGTTGATAATTATCATACAAAGTAGCTTGAACTACTTTCTGTTTGTTTTCCAGGTAGCTTTAGATAACAAAGATTTTCTTTTCACTGATTGCAATTTCTCCTTTTCCTGCATATCAGCCAACTAGCCAGCCGTAGGCTAATTTACATGCTACTATTGCACTTAAGTGGATTATTATTATTATTACCTGTAACTATGTTTAAATTTGTTACGCAGTGTGTGAACCCTAGGTCAAACATTTCCTATTCATACCATAGTTTATCGGTCATACGCAGCAGCGTTGAATCTGCTGGACTGGAGCCGACGCCCGTACGCTGACCACTTTCCTTCTTCATTTAATTAGCTCCGTGTAGCCTTCCGGGCGGTCCCTGCACCTAGAGCGAACGCTCCGGAACGCTCGGCGACAGCCAATCAGCGTGTCTGTCTGCTATGTTAGCTCACCTCTGGCAAAACAACAACTCCCCTCGATTTGTTTCCTTATTCGCTGCGCAAACACCGACAAACAGAGCGAGTAAAATGTTAGAATAACTAACGCGTACATTTTTGGTTAGCGTTAGCATCGTTCTGGCGTTAGTCTAGGCTGAAGGCAGAGGTAATCGGAGCTGCCAACGCACCATTATTTGTTAGCTGATTGTAGCTAACATCGGGCGACCCAGCGGAGAAAGCAGAGATGGGGTCCATCCTAAGTCGCAGGATCGCTGGTGTTGAGGACATCGATATTCAGGCCAACTCGGCTTATCGATTTCCACCGAAATCTGGTAAGTGATCGGCATTGTCTCTCCAATGAAATCAGATTCCTCATAAACCCGGATCTTCTAACGCTAGCACGGTTGAAGTGTGCTTTCTACTAATGACCATCAGCCGTGTAAGACGGATAATGATTGTAAACATGTGTGATCATGTAATTGCCAAGAGATCATAAGTTACTCGGAAAATCTTCGGTGTGTCCGACATTCCTATTACCGAGGACAAAGCACAATAGCTTTTTATTAGGCTGTTACACCGTCATGGTTTCGATGAATTACGGCTCTTCACCCACATTGAGCTGAGAACCGAGAGACCATAGACCATAGATCATAGATGACCGTCCATATCAACAAAAAATTATTTCCAGCTTTCAAAGCAATAACCTTTAAACCACATTTATTGTTTTTCTTGGTTTTAAATAAGTCTTATAACGTATAGATCTCTTCAGACAGCAAGAACACAGCGTGTGTGTTAATATGTGAACCACGAAAACCTTTTTAGACATTTAAACATTTTACTGGGAGCTAAAAGAGTTTTGTTTTTTGTTTCTTGTGTTATTTTGGTTTTTTGCGTTCTCTGATTATTTTCCCCCAGCTAAATTATGGATGCATTTTAAATGTGTCACATGGCTCTGAAGAGTCTAAATTAAAGCCCAACTGATGTACTGCTTTTTCTGAAATAACTGCACTATTAAACATGAGTGCACTCTATTCTGCTAAAAATAACGTCGATTCATCTCTCTCTATTTTTATTTTTTTTAAACCTCTCTCACTTTCAGGGAATTATTTTGCAAGCCACTTTTTCATGGGAGGAGAGAAATTTGACACACCGCATCCAGAGGGATACCTTTTTGGGGAAAACATGGACCTGAATTTTCTTGGAAATAGGCCAGTGCAGGTGAAAACTGTTGTTTCTTTAACCCGCTGTTTAGCATTGTATTTTCAGCAGCAGTTCAACATTTCTTATAAGTAACATGGTCGGTTAAACCTTTTCAGTAATTTCAATTGCTGCTATTTCACTAGTTTCCATATGTAACACCTGCGCCCCACGAGCCTGTGAAAACTTTGAGGAGTCTGGTGAACATCAGGAAGGACTCTCTGCGTTTGGTCAGGTAACAATATCACCATAAAAAAAGTAGAAAAATGGTTTTAATGGAGTGAGTTTACAGAGCACTGGCCTAAGTCTTGTCAGACCTCTGTATTGTAGGTATAAAGATGACTCTGACACTCTGGTGGAGGACGGTGGGAAACCAAAGGTCCAGTATGGTGTGGAGTTCACCTTTGATGCTGATGCTCGGGTGGCCATCACCCTCTACTGCCAGGCATTTGAGGAATTCTCTAACGGGATGGCAGTGTAAGAATTTAATTTCACAACTAACACTATCGGATCATCATCTGGCATGTTACTTATTTTATTAAAATTCATGGCCTGTGTGAAGTAAACAAAGAAAGGGCATATCCAGCTGCCTATGAGAGGATCAGTTGTATCATTCACACAGACGCATCTACTCTGACACAGCTGCTATATGTTAATGTGAAGCACTAACAGTAAGAATCATTTAGATGCTGTTTTATGGGTGTGAGATTTGAGCTTGAGTGCACAAAGTCTAGAATAGATGCGATGGGTTCTTAGCAACCACCAGTCTCCATGGATACCAGATAAGACTCAGACAAAGATGAAAGTGATAGTCTGAAGTTACTCTCTTTTGAAACAATCAAGATGATAAATAATATGATGGCTGTTGCTGCTGTTGTGCTGCGTTTTTCTGTTTATTATTTGGAAACTGTAGTGAATTTATTGATACATTAAAGGTGATCCCTCATTGCTGATGTCTGTATTTGCTGTCATTAAAACATGGTGTACTAGAGTAACACCTTTGCTTTTTTTTCATATGGGTGTAATTTTTTTTCTTCTTCTTCTTCTGCAGCCTGTTGATAAAAACTTGCATCAACCCTTAAGACTTTTGCTATCTGTCTGCTTCATGTAGGTACAGCCCAAAGGATCCGTCGATGGCCTCTGAAACTGTGCATTACAAGCGGGGGGTGAGCCAGCAGTTCTCCATGCCGTCTTTTAAAATAGACTTCAGCGAGTGGAAAGAGGAAGATGTGAGTATCTTCAGCAGTTAATGACATTCTTTTAATCTGTATTTATGATGTGTTGTGATGTAACGCACTGTAAAAACAGATTGCATCGCCACACCTTTGCCTTCTATTTATGTATAATTGTCCTCTTTAAAGCTGAACTTTGACCTTGACCGAGGAGTGTTTCCCATGGTAATCCAAGCTGTGGTTGATGAAGGGGACGGTAAGTCACCAGAACTGCACAGCACCAAGGCCAATTTTTATTTTGTACATTTATTTATTTCAGGGGGAGGGGATATTGTACATTTTCCTAATTTTATTTTCTGTCTATATACTCCTAGTGCTGTATGTTTATATTTAAACATGGCAAAGGTTTCAGATAATTTGCATGATGTCAGAGAGAGCATATATACCTAAAATAATAAAGCTGGAGGGTTGCCGGATCGAGACCCTGTCCCTGCGCTGTCGTTGTGCTCTTGGGCAAGACACTTACACCATATTGCCTATCTAAAAAACGGTAGCACCGGTCTCTGGCTGCGTGACTGCAGATGCTCGTCTCTGGATGAGTGATCTGGAACGCTCATTTCGTTGTGTGCACAATGACAATGAGTTGAATCTAACATCTAATAGAAAAAGATAGCAGTTGAATTGTTGCCTTAAGTCAAGTAATAACCTTGATAGTATTTTTTTTTTCTCCCCACCTCTTCAAGATTGCCTTGGACATGCTCATGTGCTTTTGGCAGCATTTGAAAGAGTATGTATACTTTTAAAAAGAATAAATCATTTTAGCCTGCAGAGAGTATTTTTCTATGTATACGAGTGAAAACATGCTTCTTTTTTTTCTCCCTCCAGCATGTTGATGGCAGTTTTTCAGTGAAACCCCTGAAGCAGAAGCAAATTGTAAGTTTTGTAAATGTTCATCTTTGTTTTATATTATTGTAAGTGATTTAAATTAGGAGTGACATGTATGGCTTTTCTCATTCTGTAAATATATATGAATATGTGGATGACTTGAACCTTTTTCAAGAAAAAAAATCTTGAATTTCATTATTGTATCTTCTCAGGTGGATCGTGTAAGCTACCTCTTGCAGGAGATCTATGGGATTGAGAACAAAAACAACCAAGAAACTAAGGTTAGAAATGCTAACTCTACAAATGAATCATGATGCGGTTAAAAAGTTTGCTATGTTTGATTTGAAAGCCTTTTTATTCTTTTTTTTTTTTTTTCCCCCTCTAGCCATCTGATGACGAGAACAGTGACAACAGCAACGAGTGTGTCGTCTGCTTGTCTGACTTGCGGGACACGCTCATTCTGCCCTGCAGACATCTGTGTCTCTGCAACTCCTGTGCAGACACTCTGCGGTACCAGGCCAACAACTGCCCCATCTGCAGGCTGCGTAAGAAGTCCTACTTTTTAAAATTGTTGTCATGCTTCTTGAGCAGGTTTGGATTCAGTCAATAAATTCATCAATGAATGTATCTGCTTCCAAGCCTTCAGAGCCTTGCTTCAGATCAGAGCTGTGAGGAAAAAGCCTGGAGCTCTTTCTCCGGTGTCCTTTAGTCCAGTTCTGGCTCAGACTATGGACCATGATGAGCACTCAGTAAGTTAAGTCTTCCCCAAATCAGCTGTGCATCTTATTGAACCACGTTAACTGTAAAAATAACTTACAATTAATGTGGCTTTAAAATGTTAATTATTATACGAAGATCAGCAATAAATCTACTTTTCTCTTTCATTGTGACTTTTTGCAGAGTTCAGACTCAGTTCCTCCTGGCTTTGAGCCCATTTCACTGTTAGAGGCTCTGAATGGTTTGCGCTCAGTGTCTCCTGCCATCCCATCTGCCCCCCTCTATGATGAAATCAACTTCTCAGGAGGTCTGGGAGGGGACAACAGACAGTTAAGCTCTCCGGAGCATTTAAGTGATGGAAGTCTGCAGAAAGGCAAAGTCAGCAAGTCACCCGACAGGTAATCTCAGACATAAAAACTTCACTGTAAGTAATCTGGTTCAGACAGGAAATTGAATCGTATGTAATAGTGTCAAACTTAATTTCCTCTGGGGCTTGGCCAGTGATCAGCTTTACCCATTTCCTGTATTTAGTTTATTTTTTAATTAATTACATCTTTTTTAGTTAATCTTTATGCCTGCAGCAAACTGTCTTCTGTAGAGGAAAATTTAGAGCTGACATAATCATTTTAAACTGGCCTATTAGAAGCTAAATGCCTGAGGGCTTGTTGAAAGGCACTGTGAATAATTAAATTACCAGTTCTACTTGTTCCCCTCCAGCACCCTTAGATCGCCATCATCTCCCATCCAGGAGGAGGATGAAGAGAAGCTGTCAGAGATGTCAGATGCTCAGCCACACACTCTTCTGTCCAGCAGCCCCGCCCCCACAGACGTAAGCCTCTTTGCCGCCTGCCATTTAAACTCTGACACCACTGCAGGCAAAAACTTACCTTCCTTTGTTCCTCCAGGCCACAGCGACTGAGGACGTGGCAGAATCCCTGTCTCCAGATGATGGTGAGTTTTCTCATTTGGCTCTCAGTGACCGATCACTGATGTGTTTGAGGTACAGTGATGATGTTTTGCTCTATGTTGTGATCCAGAGGACAGGATGCATTCCGGAGGAGACATCCTGCAGGACTGCATCAGTGAACACAGCAGCTTGACCAAAACAGAGAGTGACCCACCAGGTGATCTGTCTTTGCCAGGTAGGAAATTTTCCAACAGGGACAAAGAATGAACAAAATCCCTACAGAGATCATTTAAAATAGGAAAGAAATAATTTTAAAAAATGAAAGCTGTGCATCTTTTAAAGTTTAAGCCTCTATCAGTTAATGGAGATCTGACTGTAGCTTTTCAAATTGACAGCACTGGATGCTTTTCAGTATTTATTGGAAGTTAAATATTCTCTCTGGTACTCTAGCCCAGTGTCTTTCTTCTTTAATCCTGGACTTCAAGGCGGTGATTCCCTGTGCTTTGCCTCTAACTTGTGTGCTCTGGTGTGTCTGTGTGTTATCTAACACCCCTCTTCTGTTCCCTGCCATCCTGTCTCTCTTCTTACCACCTCACTTTGGGCAGCTCTAGGTCCTGATTCCTGCTCTATTGGTATGGAAGAATAACTGTGGTATGTAGGCTTTCCTGTCTGCTCTGCTTCTCTTATATAGGAGCTCTACTGATGATGATGGCAATATTCACTGCTGTCTTTTGCAGCTAGAAAAAAAGCTCCAGCAGTGAATTCTCTGTTATGAGCAGGTTTTAAATGCCCGCGAGGCCAAACTGAATAAATGGTTTCTTCTCGTACTGTAAGTCTGACCGGAAACTTCACTTTGAGATATGTCACTCATCTATTGAGTTCGTCTTTTTCTTCTGCTTTTTTCCACTCCAGGGTCATCAGAAAGCCTGAAAAGTCAGAGCACAAATTGCTCCAGCCAGCCTCTCCTGTGTCCCACAAGCAGCCTTCATATGGAAGACGAACACCTCATCCACTAACTCTGCTAGAGCTTTTCCGTCCCATCTTTGCTTCACAAAGATCATCCAGGCCCTTCATTCCTTTCACCCCCCACAGCCCAGCCTTCTGCTTGTGTGATCAGAGCCGACAACGGTCCCGAAAGGAAGTTGACAAGAGTGAGGGAGGACTCTGTTTATTCCATCGGCGTCTCTCGACATAAAAGAAATTGAACTGCCGCGAGGATGATTTCAGTGGCTTTGCTGTATGACTGAAGTTTGAAAAACACCCCCCAGCTTTGAAAAGATTTCATTAACTCCTGAACGGTGTTCTTTAGTGTGTCTCTGCCAGAGTTGTGGTTTAGTACTGTTTATTCCAGAGATATTTCACTACCTGTTAAGCACACTTACTTTAAATTAACGCTGTATCAAAGTTTTTGACACCAAATTCTGATGAAATCATGAATACGGATCGTGTTTGAAAATCAGTGAAACAACTTAATGACTTGCTTTGCTCCTGTCAGGCTGGTTTATGAGCAGAATTTTTATTACTTGTGTATCTGTGCCCATTTGAGCAAAATCATTTCTAATTCATTCCTTACAACAAAAGTATGTAATGAGTTGTGTGTAAGTTGTCTGCTGTCTACCCTATGGTTGGTCATTTTAAATTATAGAATATCTATATGTATTGCTACTAGAATCCTGTGTAGTTGCTTTTAAAATTGTACATTTCTGTATTATCTATAAGAAAAAAATACTGATATTGAAATAATGGAACTAGATTCAGTTAACATGCACAATATTTAAGACTCTGATAATCAAGAAGAGCTACAGATTTACATCCTAACAGCTGAACTCAAAGATAAAGCCTGCTACAAGCATAGATGCTGCACCTACATGTTTGCTGATTTAGTGTGGCACAGTAAGGGTGCTTGCCGTAGATGTGGCAGATCTCTACAGTCTTTTTTTTGTTTTGTTTTTTTTGTTTTTTGTGGCAATGCCAGTGTCTGCTTCTGTGATGTAGCTGCAAAAGGGGGGCGGGGAGGAGTCACGTGTTTGTGGTGCTGCAGCGACTGTACTTACCTTGGTCGTGTATGTGTAGCACACTGCATATAGATCTATGTGCCTTGAATTATTATGGCTGCCTGCTTGTTGCAATGGACATTAGGTGTTCTTAAAAATGCCACCGTATACAACAGTTTCAGCCTGTAGACGGGAGTTTTTGATGCTGATGTACAGAGCCTTTTTTTTTTCTATCGCAAACTTCATACTACTGGGAAAATGTATCTTGTTATTGAGCAATATTCAATTGAGCTATTCATTTACTATGTTCTGGCCATGTATTGGTTATGCATTCAATATTAGTATTTAGGTTCAAGTGAGTTCTCCTTGTAACATTTGTGTTCTTGAAAGGAAGGCATCCAATGCAATGGATGCAAACGTTGCATCTTAATAATTGGGCTCGCATTTGCATGTGAATTCGTAGAGGCCGAAACCTCTGCTTTTTTTTTTTTTGGTAATGTGGTTATTTTGTCTTTATCCCCTCCTCTTCTGTGCCATTTCAACCTGACACTGTGCCTTCCTGTTCTGACCACTATTGACCTGGTATCCAGGAAAACTCCACACTAGGTGGTATTTGGCTCTCTGTAAAATCAATACCTGTCTCTCCCTATGCGTGTATAGCAGCATGTGTATAACAATAAAGAAAGATTCATTACTTCAAATGCAAGTTGTTTGATGATCATCACGAGAACACTTAACTATAGATGAGAATGTTCTGCTATGAGGCTTATATTCTCTATAACACAGCATTTTTTACAGTCAGAAGTTGTTGTAGATTAGTTTAATAGCATTTCTTACAGTGTAGGTGTAAAAAAAAAAAAAATAGGGTTCACAGTTTTTTCAAATGAAAAGCATCGTGAAGAAAAACAAGTAATGCTGTGCAATGAAAGAGGACTTAGAGATTTATTACATTCTCACATACACCATCCACTATAAATCAAACCTGTCAATGCTCAGTTGCAGCTGATGGTCCTGAAAGGAATAAAAACATGAAGTTACATCTCAGTAAATCTTGTTCTTTGAATATAGATTAATACTTGAGCACACCCCTAAAAGGTTCTGTTATAATATAGTTTTCTATGTTTGTCATGTAAAAGGATGAAAAGCAGATAAAAATTCAGAACTATCAAAGGTAGATGTTTTTTGTTTGTTTTTTTTGCTGTGTGCATGTCAGTAAATACTAAAAGCGTGGCTGTTCTGTTTTTTGTGTTTGTCAAAACTAAGCACTCGACACAGCGTTTCAGAATTAAGCCTTTAGCACACTGCAACTTCGGATTGTACCTTGATATGATAATAAGGAGTCTTCTGTCATGTGAACGCTGCTTTTAATAGTGTACTTCACATGGACTGTGGACGGTGTCAGAATCATAAGGTCTACATTAATCTTCTACCCTAAACCTACGTGTGTGTGTGTGTCTGTCTATGTGTGTCACCAGAACATCTAATACGTAAAATTTGGTTTCATCTTTAAGCAAATGCATATAGTTTATCCCAGATGAATGAATGACAGCTCATATCAGTGAGAATTTTCCAGTCCTCTGGCGCTAAATGTCAGTGAGTTTTTCGGCAGTTATGATTAACTGCCCCTCAGCTCAGACAACAGCTGTAAGCCAGTTTAAAGTTTAATGAGGGTTCAGTTACACAAGCTCACTTCAAGCTAGCCTGTAAAAACATAATACACTGTAAAAATGTTTGCAAGTATGTGTGTATACACACACACAAACACACACACATATTACATTAGAGTCTATGATACTTTGAGCTAGATAAGGTCACTGGGTCAGTGAGGCTAAATTGCATAAAGTCAGAGTTTAATCAGCTCTCACACGGTCACAGCTTTGAGAGCCAGGGGTCTGTCTCCTTTCCTAAATTTGTCAGAATAACTGAAAGTCAGCTCTGTCACTGGTTATCTATAACACTGTGTTCAGCACTGACAGATTTCCACGCCTGAAAAAAGTTGTTTAATCTCTGGCTGTGTACATGCTAGTGCCTCACATCTGATGATCCAGCAAGCATAGATGTTTTTGTATTTGTGATTAGCCGGCTGTCCAGATGACGCAGAATTAATGAGATTTCCAAATCATTATTGCAGTCCAAGGCTGAAGGAGTGGTATGAAGCAATAATTCTTTAAATAGTGATGTTTCTTTTTGACTGATTGAGGCTGTTTTGAGAAAATATTCAAGCCAATCAACTGCAGCGTGAAACTCTGGCTGCAGACAACAGAAGCCAGTTTAAAAACAGATAAAAATATAAATAAAATAGTAAAGGAAAATCCACTGAGAATGTTTATTATATGAAGACCTTTAAGCCTGTAATGCATACACTCACTAAAGATTTCCTGTAAATAAGAATTTATGATATAGAGCACTGGGATTTTATTTCATAACCTAAAGTGATTTGATTTAGAGTGAACTCAAAGGGTCCTTTGAAATTCTACTGTTGTGTTGACAGCCAAACAACTCTGTGTAAACAGATTTACCTAAGGCCAGCTGAAGCTAGTGCGCGCTCATTTAATAAGCCTGTGCTAAATCTCTTTAAGGCATGAAATCAACCCCACAGCAATCCATGTAAATCTCTGCTCCTTACTTGGTTCAGTCAAATTAGCCCACACGCCCTTGGTCTCTCAAAACATGCACATCACCACAACAGTCACACCATGTCCCACACATCCCCACGCAAAATAAGACAAAGCTCAGTGGGTATGCAAATGTGCATGTGCCAATATCCATGTGTACATGAAAACAGTCTTTTCACCGTAGAAGGTTCATGGGATTACAATGAATCTGCCTGAGTTGTTCCCATCTGTGCTGGCGGAGTATTATCATTATAAAAACAGATGAAAAAACTAAAAAGACTTTGGTAACTATTCTGGCATGAGGTTGATTAAAGTGTTTATCTCAGTGTGGGAATATTTCAAGTTTTCTTAATTGTGATAAGTAAAATATTCACACTGAATTTGCTGCAACAACAGCATCTATCTCCTGATTTGGCAGTGTAAACCAAATCCAAAGCAGCAAGAACAAAATGTCTGCCATTTAATGCTAGAGGATTTAAAGACTTTGGAGGCACGTGCACAGACAGCTATCCTACTTGGGTGCAACCACTTAGAGATCAGTTTAAAAAGAGGAGGAGGAGGAGGAGGAGGAGGAGGAGGAGGAGAGAGGGGGAGAGGCAAGAAGGTCAGCATCTTGCCAGCCGAGGTGACTAAGAGTACACTCCCAGCTGTGGGAAAAGCAGAACAGAGGAGGTTTTGTTAGCAGGCTTTGACTTTATCTGTCTGCATCTAAACGTTCTAGCACAAAAGGCTGGAAAGAAGGAGACAGATTCACAAAAGGACCTCTGTGAAATAATCAGAACCTCCTGTGAGTGCTGTATTGAGCCATCATGAAACAGCAGGTCAGTAGCTTCCTGTTCTTCAAGCCCTTCTTTCTGAAGACGCCTGTCAGAGTGGACAGCCCTCTGCAACAGAGGAGGCATACACTCCCTGCCAGCGAGTTTAGGAACCTCACACCACAGGATGCCATCAGTGTGTTTGAGATTGAAAGAGAAGGTAAGTCTATAGCTTCTGACGTCCACATGCAAAATGTTTCTAATGTGACTAACCTGGTATGTCTACACAATATAGCTCATTATGTAAGAACACAATTCATTTTTGACGTGTATTTCATATAGGAAATGTAGTCTGTGTCACTGCAAAATATTTTAATGTGTAACTTCATCTTAGTGTCAGAGTGTTAGTGAGAGAACATTTTTCTTTCATCCTTTCATCTTCTTTACTCCCACAAACTGACAGACTGTCTGAAATGGCTCTTTACCTCCCCAGCTTTTATATCCGTGTCTGGAGAGTGTCCACTTACCCTGGATGAAGTTCTTATGTTCCTGGGTCAGTGCCCTGAGCTGTCGCTGGGCTGGTTTGAAGAGGGACAGCTGGTAGCTTTCATCATTGGCTCTGGCTGGGACAAGGGACGGCTTTCACAGGTATTGAGACTAATGAAGAGCAGGTATTTCAAATGCAAAGTCCTGATTTTAATGAAATCAGTGATTTCTGTGGGTCATTAATTTTTTTTTTTAATCATCACTTCTATTTAATCTCTCTCCTCCAGGAGGCCATGACTCAGCACATCCCAGAAAGCTCCACTGTGCACATCCATGTGCTGTCCGTGCACTGCCACTGTCGCCAACAGGGCAAGGGCTCCATCATCTTGTGGCGCTACTTGCAGAACCTGAGCTGCATGCCAGGCCTCCGTCGAGCTCTGCTAATGTGCGAGGATTTCCTCGTGCCCTTCTACCTCAGGGCTGGCTTCAAGGAGATAGGGCCATCAGCAATCTGTGTATCTAACTTGCACTTCCTAGAGATGGAGTACACTCTCTGTGGATGGGCGTATGCACGGCGGAACAGCAACTGCTAGTCCCTCAGTCCTTACCTCTGCCCTCTTATTTCTGCTTATGGACTCTTGTTAAACACAAAATACAGCAGACAGATAAAAGAGAAAGTGAGTATAGTTGGCCTGGGTTCAGCTTCCTAATGCATCCCCTGATCCAATGAGCATGGAGTTTAGTCTGTGTGAGAGCTGCGGGGACCAACAATGTTCAAGCAGCAGAAAAGCAGTTGCTTTTCTCAGTTATTAATGTGACTTTCAGACATAAAATCCCACCGTCTTCTGTTACCAGTACCATAGATTAATGTTGGGGGTTTTTTGTTATTTATAATAGGCAGTTATTGTAAATGAATGTAAATAAACTTTAAAGCAATCGCCATCATACAATGAAGCAGGAATGGCAGACGTTTTCATTTTTTAGATTTTTTTTACTTTTGTTTTCAAATACATGTGAGTAGACAGGTAGCTAAAACACTACCATGCTCAAAACAATAATTACTTCTTGAGAAGCAATAAACAAATAAAAGATAACATTCGAGTGCGCAGCATAATGTAACAAAAATATGGCAGTAGTTGGTACATTTATCAACAAGGCACCAAAGGTATCAATATCTGATTTTTGTCCCTGCTTCTGTATGAGGTTGCCTGGATAATAATATTAATAAATCCTTTGCCTGGAGGGTGAATGTAAAAAAAAAAAAATCTTCTCTGTACCAGTGCTGGCTTTTCTAATTTCTGCAGAAGGGCAGCTAGGTGTTTCTGATGAGGTTCACAAGTGCCTTAGCTTTGTTTCACTGGACAGTGAAGTAGTGATGATGAAAATAAATCCTTATGAAAAGTGGTATGGATATTCATATTGAGTAAAATAACACAAGCATATTATCATAGTCCACATACAAGAGGGGGAGAGTCCCCAGCCAGTCCATGTCTTTTGACCTAATGCCTTTCTGCTGCACTCACACTTTAGTGGAGGTGAGCATTGAGGTCATACTTCTCGCAGAACTTATCTGTAAAGGGGATGCAGGTGAGCAACTCGCACCATTCACACTTGATTGGGTAGACGTTAGAACAGCACCACAAGGCCTGAAAAGAGCCCAACAAACACCAGCAGGAAGATGATAATCTGGCAGCGTTTGCGGTACAGGTCCATGCGGCCAAAGCTGATATAGGGTAGGAAGGCGAAGGACAGGAAGAAGCCAGAGATGAAGCCACAAATGTGGGCAAAATTGTCAATCCAGGGCAGCAGTCCAAAGGCAAAGAGGAAGAGAACTACACACAGCAGCTTGATGAAGGCTCTCCAGGGCTGGGCCAGGATCTGCCAGCTCTGAAACAGCTCCACAAACAGGCAGGCGAGAATCCCGAACTGCGAGCCAGCTGGACCCACCTGAGACAAAGACAGCAGGGAGAGGGACACAGGCTTGAGAAGACACAATGAAATGTTCATAGTTTTTGTTTTGTTTTTGTGTTTTATATATATTTGATTAATAAGGTTGTCTAGCTGGTGATCACCTCCGCTCTGTAGGGCAGGAAAATGGCTGAAGCTTAAGTTGCCAGTGATGCCACTGAGGATGTAAATGATTGAGATGCGCAGCCAGCCTGCCAGCTTCTCCAGGTCCCTCAGGATGGTCATCTGGAAAGCCACCGACACCAGGCAGTGAAGGATCCTGGCAGGGCAGACAATGACAAAAAGTTCATATGTGTGACGAATGCAGTGTGTGTGTGTGTGTTTGTGTGGGTGAAAAGCTGCACGTGTTGAGAAGATAATCCCTCTGTGTTAAAGAGGCAAACCCCTCAAGAGCTGAATGGGAATGACTTTGCTCAACAGCAAAATCAGTCTCCATCTCACTGAAGCTTAATGAGTTTGTGTAGTGAGGGCACTTTGTTTAATTACCCAGGAGAGAGATAAGACTGAATAAAGATGACGCACTGCTCTTCTTAAGGTCAGCTCTTTGTGCTGCCTGACTGACAGCTCTAAACTACACCAAAGAGAAACTGACAGTCTGATATATATATACACTGCGTGTAACTGCAAGCAATGAATATTTGCAACATATGGAAGACAGCTGGAGCAACTTTAGTCAACTGCATATGAGCCTCTGCTGGTTCATCTGATAAGGTGATTCCCTCTATCTCTCTCATGATAATAATTTACCAAAATTATTGTACATACACTTATAAAAGGGAATGGAGACAGAGAACAATTAAATCCCTCCCACAGTGAAGAGGAAAATAGAGACTCCCCCTGACTTTGGATTTGAATTGGTTAAAAGAAAAATGCCTAAAAAGTGCAGTGTTGTGGGATGCAGTACCAACAGGGTAATGAACCCAAAACTCAGTTTTTAATGGGGTGCCAAAACAAAAAAAACCTGCAGGAGTCAAATGTGGCAATTACAAGTGAGGCATCAGCAGGAAGAATTAGAAAACAAAGGGATCCTGATACTTGTCTGCCCATTCATGCAGCAAGCACTTCTTTCACTATCGGACAAGTCAGATATTTTAATGTCAATTTGGGCTACTGTATTTATAGTTAACATATTTTTGACAGTATGTTGCTTTTATTATAGTGGAATATTCAATTATTCAGAAAGCTAAGCAACATTATTATTTTTCAAATTGCTGTAAGGCTAAGTCACACTGGAATAAATTAACTGCAATAACTGCAACCTGTCTCCAAACAATAGCAGTCTGATTCACTCTCAGACAGACTGACAAAGGTTTGCAAATAATCACTAATTTATAAAAGCAGACAGCCAACGAGTTGCAATTAATCTGAGTGCAACTTGTCTGTGACGTTTCTCTGCAATAGGGGACTCGACTCAACTGGTTGACAGCTGGTTGTATTGTGGTTATATTCCTATATAAAAGCAGGACTGCTGAGCGCCTGTGTCATCTTACAGTTAAGTTGCTGTCCTGCAGTAACTACATCACTACTTCTGAAGGAATTTTTGAATTTCTTTTTCAAATCTATGAGGTTCTGGCTGGACTCTAAATGTAAGTAGCTAATGTGAATTTCTGTGAATGTAGACGGCAACAAATTTGCAATTTTGAAATTTTGTCACAGTTAATCCCCACATTATGACAAACAAATTGCATGTAATTGCCAACTTGACCATATTCAGTTTCAGACTATCAGCAGACTGATTTCATCTTATTTATTGCCGACTTGAAGCACCAAAGTCGCTTTGAAGATGGCAACTGACAGCGAGCAGCTGCAGGCCAGAGTCAAAAAAGTTTCAGACATTTTTGTGTTTATTTTACAATATAAATTGCACACATAAGTAATCCACACACAAATTTTGAAGTTTTATGTATTCCAGAGAAGGTGGTGACCTGAAGTTACAGAAGTGTTCTGTAGAATTCATTTTCATTACGCCAAACACAGGAGCTTAATGGTGGGGAACTGGTAATTCATTAATGCCCCACTGTTAATATGTTACTTTTTGTGAGTGCATTGTCACGAATGCATTCATTTGTGAAGTTTATCTTACCCAATAAAACACAAAATATGATAAACTTTCCTTTTCCACATTGCTTATTAATCCAAAAAGTGTATGGAAAAATCCCACTTACTTTATTTCAGCTAGGTGTGATGCTAAATACACGTCACCTATCCAACACTACTTCAACATTGCTTACACTGCCATGTACTCCCATTCAGTGTGTGTTTATTAACAAACAGGAACTGACCACACATAACCCTCTGTCTGTAAAGACACCATTTGTCCCCTCTTATTACATGTCCATTCATCTTTCATATATATGCTGAGCGCGTATCTGTATTTGATTTTTTTTGTGATATGAGGACATATTGACAGCTGGAGTTCATTTCCTTGTGTGTGGCAAATAAACTTGCCTGATTCAGATCTTTTAATCATTTTTGACTTCACTGCTTGGTGCAAACGCAGACCCTGATGTAGATAATTTTCACTGTCTGATGGGTGGAACAGGTCTGCTTAACTGTCCCTTTGGTTGGTAAAATTTGCTTTTATATGTACTATTAGGTAATAACTTTTAGGTAATAACTTTTACACACTGGGATATTATTTTCTTTTTCTTTTTAACCAGCTCATATTTGAAGCTGTCTTTAAACAATAACTTAATACCAAAAAAACCTGTTTAAACTCTCCAAATATTACTTTGGCACAACTATGAATAAGCTGCTACTGCCAGCTACTGACTCACCCAGCATGTAGGAAAAGTGAGAGCCAGAGCCTGTAAAACTGATCTGGGACCTCAGGGTTGAGGAAAGGCAAAAGTCCACACACATCGTCCATGCAGTGCACCTAAAGGAAGGACAGAATAATGACATAATAACATAGCTCAGTAATAACGAAAATAAATAAAAACAAAGAATAGATGGAAAAAATGTAACATATTAATGTAACGACCAAAATAAATGAATAACTTATGCAGACACCTACACACGTCCTACACAGAAATGTCTGATAAACCTTTCAGTCAATACTGACAGCATTTTTCCCCTTTTCTCTGTAATAAGCAGAGTTGCATACTTGAGAGCAAAGTGTAGCCTCCTCATGAAAGTAGCCCTTCATGAAGTCACAATATTCCCGGGATGTAATTTCACACCTTGAAGAAAGCAAACACCATTTGTTTAGTTAGTGAATTAACTGGTTATCTATCCTGTGTGTGTGATTTATTTAGAATGAACGTTTCTCTCCTCACCTCCCTTTGGTTCCAATGCAGCAGGGTCGGCCTGTGATGGTACAGTCTATATGAGGCAGGTTGGTATGGTTCCCTGTGTTGTACCTGGTACAAATCTAAAAGCCAGGGCAGAGGGAACATTTGTCGTGACAATTTTTAACAATGTACTGCACATACACACACACAACATTTGCGCAATCTGACCAACATCCTTCCCAGGTGGTCAGCTTCTGAAACACATTTTTGTGTCATATGGGTTTATCCTGATTATTTGACTCTGGAGTGAAAAGGAATTTTTACAACTCTGCTACACCACAAACAAACCACCATGTTTTATACTGAGAATAATATAAAAGTGAAAAAGATGACAGGCTCTTCTTTGGTCTCAAAGACTGGAGTAAACATTTTGATGGTTACGTTACTAAATGGCAAATAACCTAAATTTCTGTGTTTCCAGCTCCTTTCAAAAAGTCAGAGCTGGGAGCATGGGATACACCAGTGGTAAAAATAAATGTGATATTTAGAAACTCAAATGTTGAGAAGGCTAGGGATATATGAATTGATCCCCATAGGGAAACACATTCTATGCATTGAATCGATCCAAAGTACTGAAAGAGTGCACGGCCGCCCTGCAATAGTGAAGGAGCAGCTCCTTCAGAAAACCTGTGCAAACACTGGGACAACATGGAAACTCCACATAAAGGGGCCTCGGTCTGGATTTGAATCCTGGAGCCTCTTGCTGTGAGCTATGTTGATATCATATATAGCTATGTTGATATATCATGTTAACAGATAAATAAATAATTGCATAATTGTTCCCTTATGTGAGCTTTTGTGCAGTTGCAGCTGCTCATTTTGCCTCCATACATTTGTCCTTTGAGTGTAATTTATTTACCAAAAAGAGAGATAAAAACAATAAAAATATATAAAAATGAATTAAGATCACAATTATCATCATCATCTTCTATAGTTTTACAGTTCTTTTCTCAGATTCTCAGATTAATTATGCAGAGAAAAATCACAACCTGATCTATCCTTTCCTCTGTTTATGCCTAAGAACCATTTCAGTGCACTCACTGGCCACTTGGTGATGTCATCAGGCCATTCATGAGGTGACACTGAGGCAGGCTCGAGACATATCCTGTAAGCAGAGAAGGTAACACAGTACAGTGTTAATATTATTAAATTAACACTCCAAGCTTTAAACATAGAAACTACTAGTGCGCCTTACCTGGGATCCTGATGGCACACTGAGCCGTACTGTCTGTCTTTACCATTTAACTTGGGAGTGCTGGGATGACTCGGCCATTTCACCCACACAGCCAGAGTACTCTGGATATGAAAACAAGTAATCACAAATGCCCACAGCTTCACTTTGATGCAGAACTATAATCGTCAAAGTTCACAAAACAACGGGTTGTTTACCAACCGAGCATTCCTCCTCTGAGGTTTGAACACAGCCTGAGCGATCGTTCCGCACACAGCAGGCAGAGTTGCGTTCGATGGCTCTCTTGTCCCTGATGAGATCATGCACTTGCTGGTCTTGCCGCATGCACGGAGAATATTTGGCCCCCAGGTGGATCAGGGCTTCCTAAAAATGAATGGATAAAAGGCCATTTACAGATATTTACACATGAACCTTGCTCGCTAAAATACGTGAGACACTACTGATAAATTACATTAAAAAAAACAAAAAAACAAAACGAGTCAGCTTACCGAACTGGGCCCAATCCAAAAGTTCTCCTGCTGTACAAACTTGACATTTTCATACACACCTTTGTTTCTTAAAACCTAAATCAGCAGGCACAAAACAAAGAAGAAAGGTTACACATTGATGGGAGATAATAATATTGCCAAGACATCAATGCAGATACATGCCACAGCTGAACCAGGACTCACAGAATCAACTGTCTCATGCTGGGAGAAGCCCGGAGGGGCAAAACCATAGATGCATACAGCCAAGATGGTGATGAGCAAATGGACAAACGTGATCCAGTATGTAAAAAAAGGCCTAGAAGAGAAAGAACATGTCTTATACAGTAAGCAACACCTACTCGTTCATCTGTGTCACCCGCTGGGCAGAAAGGTTTTGTACCTGTGGTCATCCATATCCTCTATTTGTCTCTTGACATAGCTGTCAATGCGCTTGCGGTAGGTGCGATTTGTGAGCTTCCCTACCATGCCCAAACCATAAGGCCTTTTCTCTCGAGCAAAAAGCTTCTTGACAGGTACAACAATGCGTTGCCCACGTCGCTGTCCATGAACACTCACGACCTCCTGCCGCAGGGGCACCTTTGGTGGTCCAGGGGTTCCTTCTTTGGCTTTACGCCACCCTCGCTCCAGAGGTCTGAAATGAAAGGGAGCGGTATTAAGAAATCAATTTGAATTTATTCACAAAAGAAAGGCCTTATCAGGAAACTGCTCACTGTGTATTTTTCATTAAACAAACAAAAAATTTTAAAAAATCAACTTAGATTCACTTTTTCCTACACTATGGTAACCACTGGCCTAAAATAATACCACTGTCTATTTCATATCTTTTGCACTTTTCATTGAGCAAACTGGCTTCCAGGAATGAGGATTCATCTTAAAATGATCAGCACAGCCTCAGTGACTAACGCTGCAGCCACAGTAACTCACAGCATGAGATGACTTCTTTCCAGCTCTGTCTTATCTAGGGCGCTGCCTGTCAACTCGGTCTCATCCTTCTTGCTGCTGGGCTCTGCCTCTTTCACGGCCGCCTCAGACGGTGACTCAAAGACTTCATCTGTGTATGTGGACAACTCCTCGTGCATCAGAATGTCCTACAAAGAACAGCACAGAAAGAAGATGGTGAAGCTTTGAAACATCTATAGAAACATTGTTATTTGTCTTGTCTTACTCTAGCGAAGAAGGATGTGTCCAGTTCATCAGGAAAGTCAACCACGTCTTCCTCCATGAAGCTTGCGGGGGTGAAGCTTCGTCTTTGAGCCCGTCTTAGAGTGCTCTCCCTTAATGAGCGCCCCTGAGAGATTTCCACACACAGACACACAACTTAACAGCAGGAATTTTATCACAGACGACTATAAAGTGAAACAGCACAAATAAAACCCACATTCAAAAGTGTTCTGCAGTTTACTGCACAGTATTTATGTTAATTTTAATAATGACTGCATATATTTGAACGTAATCTGTTTAGTAGATCCCCCTCTCGCACCTTGACCAGTGCTGCTGCAGCCCTGAAACTCATCTTTGCCACAGACTCCCTCTTACGTCGGCGAGGCAGCCGGTTGAGACCTGAGCGGGAGCTGGTGAAGGAGCAAATGGAAGCAGCTCCAGGGGTGATGGGGGTCTGAGGCACGCTGTAACCATCCACATCCTCCACCATGCGGAAGGCTCTTCCTCGCGCCAGTGGGTCCACAATCTGGAGTTCAATGGTTCAACAAGTTAGGAAGATCCCACAAACATGAGACTTGTTATACCTCAGACATTTGACAGATGTTTTTTTTTTTTTTTTTAAAGAACATTTTTATCTAGAATACACCCATGGACCCAGTTTTCAGATTAAAGTTCCTCTCCTACCTTCAACTAAAGTCATAAAAACCCATCTTTGCTCATCAGATTTACACATTCAATTGTATTTAATTGCGGAGATGACAGGATCTGTCTTAGGTTTGTTACATATGACTGAATTCATACTTATGATGCTGACTGCATGGATGAGCACAGCACCATCCACATTTTAACACAAAATTAGGAGAAGAGCACTTAGCAAAGCAACCCTTACAGCCCTTTACCTTTTGCATGCCATGTTGTGAGGTGGGAACATAGAGAGGAGGTGGAGTCTCAGTGCTGGTTAAGGAGATGTTGTCCTGGCTGGGCAGATCCATCTCTCGGATCACCTGCGGTTTCAGCTTTCCATAACGCAGGCTGCAGTGGCGCAAACTTTTCCTCTGCCATCGCTGAGTGGCATCGCCGTCCTTACTAACCCCGAACCAGTCCGCTGTTCCCCTTAAAACCACAAATACCAACTTTTCAGCTTCACATCCCACAGAGATATTAAATACCCCTGCCTTGCTAAAGAGAGAGAGAGAGAGAGCTATTCATCATGACACTCCAAAGAGCCCTGCAATATATAGAGGAACTGGTCGGCAAACATGCAAGGCACTGATAAGACAACACTTCCCACGGCGTAAAAAAGGTGCCCTAGATGGTGTAAGTAGGCATGTTTATGTCCAGATACACTGGGAAAGATACACATCTACACACACACACACACACACACACTACACATATATATATATATATATATATATATATATATATATATATATATATATATATATATAGTGCAGTCACACACTTTTAAGAACTAGTTGAATTCTGAGGTGCCAAATAAAATCCAACACACTAAGCCTTCATAATCTTAACTGACACCAGCAGACAGCAAATCCCATTAGCACACACAATAAAGATCTTTTTAAAGCACACTGGCACATTCCAACAACCCTTGATGTATAAACATGCAATCATGTTTGTTTAAGGTAAAGCCTAATAAGTACCAGAACAAACAATGTTACAGCCCCCCCGCCCTCACCCCCGAGGCCAGGATGCGGGAGCGGAAACATTCTTCAAAGAAAAGTTCAGGCAAGCTAGCTGTTTCTGCACTAATTGCCAGCTGCAGAGTGAATGCTCAGTGAAATTTGATTGTGTTTATGTATCATTAAGCTCACCCTTTCCGTAAGAAAAATTTAATATTTGCTTATCCCTCAATTCTTAAAATGTATGCTGGTGGCAAGGCTGTGTAGCTGATATTTAAGCATAGACTCTGAGAGCCTTTCATTGCAGCACCTTGGTTTCTGTGATTACGGTTGATCATTGTCACTGCTCAGGATCATATACTGTAACACATGTCCGCTAACGAGGCCATCAGATCTGGCACGTTATCTTTAAAACGCTGGTTCACTAATGAGAACCACTCAAAGGCAACATATACATCTTGTGATGGATTCTGTTTGGCTAATGCGCAGGGATATGAATGGCCCCTCCCAGTGCCATTATGGGCCATTACTGCAACATTTGTTTGCAACAGTAACAGGAAAATAACAGCTTTTGGTTTTGTATTCTCTTCTGATTCACTTATAAAGAAGGCTTTGTGGTAATGACATGACGCACTGATGCAACATCCAGTGACTAAGAGAGAAATGGTTTCTTTCTGTGACTCCTGTGATTTGTATGCAATGCTCAGTAATTCAGCCAGTTGGGTTAAAGCTGCATTAATAGTATCAAGCAAAAATAATATAAGAATGAACTAAGTAATTACAGTTCTCTACCTTCGTCCTGAACCAAACACATCCTACCATACCTGAGCAGAGTTCTGGAGAGAGAGTGGTGCTTCCTGGTGCTGCGCCGTGCAGCCCGCTGCCCCTTAACGGGCACTGTGTTAATCCTCTCAAAGTGCACCCTCCTGCTGCTGTGACCAGGGAGAGCAGGACCAGGAGGTGGCGAGAAGTGACAGAAAGGGAAGGAGAAGAAAAGAGAAAAGACAACAGGCAGTGAAAAGGAAATGTGCAGTTGGACAGTGCTGTGGCAGCCGTGCAGAGAGAGCAAAGCAGATTGTTATGTAAAGGTTTTCATTTAGAGCTCCAAAATTAGGAAGGTATTACCAGGCAGATAACATCAAGATGTTAAAGGGAAGCAGTTTGGAATTTTGGAAAAAGGTAAGGGAGGGGAAGTTACTTTTTAACATGCCACCATCTACTATTTCACTTTGCACGACGTCCCATGATCTGTAAACTCAAGACACAAACTGTTGCCTACCAGATGAATGCTACTCTGCAAAGGAAATGTAAAGATCTCAAAATTTTAAGCTTGTTGAAGGTGTTAATCCTAAACCTGCATACTGTGCATGACGCCAGTATAAAAATAAGCATTTTACCTCTTAATGGTCTGAGTGATGGATGACTGACGTTGTAAGACAGGCCGCCGGGTGTCAAAGACATCACGGGGTGGGGACTGGAGGTGAGAGGTCTCGACTGGCATGCTGATACTGCGCAGAAAACCCTGCCTCTTCACCGGCTACACAGGAAAGGATGCATTAGAAAAGGGTTAACGCACATCGTGACATAAATGATACCAGTGACAAAAACTGAGGAGGGGATTCGGTGGGAAAGAGTACCTGAACAAATGTGGGAGGCTCATCTAGTGACATCTGAGTCGTGGGAATGTCCAGTCTGAGCCAGGGAGGCTTCTTCCTCTGCAGGCTGCTGGTGCTTTCCCGCTGTGGTTCAGCCATGTTCTCTGTCCCACCCCAGGCCTGCCAGCTACGCACACAGAGAAGGCACAGATGTAATGAGCCTCAATGTATTAAATGCAATTTAAAGAAATACCACAGGACCGCAATCAACACGTGTTTTCTGCTGTAAACACAATGATCACAATGATTTTGTGCTGCAGAACTGTTTCACAAGAGGGTGCTAAGCCCCTTATTTGAGTCAAGCATGGGCGTTCACATAGTTCTGTTTATTAGACGGTAAAGTGGAAACCACTGAGAATAGTCTACAGCTGTTTGCCCTTTCCTCAAAACAGATCACAAAAAAGAAAGAAAATCAATAAATATCTGCTTCAGAGTGAGGAAGTTTGCAGTCTTAAACATAATCCCTTAATTCTACAGTTAAAAATCACACTTAATCCTTCTTCATGGTTAAAAGCAGCTCTGTTCCAAGCAGACATCTAGAAGAGACTAATGACTAAGTATGCACTCCCATGACGAGGCCTACAGACCACAGGAGGCGCACAATAAACGTCAGCATCAGACAGCCCGCCTGTAGCTGCAGCCTTGTTATCACCAGCCTTTCCTTTTATTGCTCCATCTTCTAACCTCGCTTCTCTGGGTATGTTTCCTATTATTTTCTTAATTCCCACAGAAACCCGAACTCTCTCACCCCTTAACTGTATTCATTTGGAATTCAAACAATAAAGCAATATCCCATTAAAGTTTTGTGTATGCATTTAGCATTGATTAAACCAACCGTTCAATCTCTGGTTAGGATGAATAAAATAAATATAACTGACTGCCTTTCCTGTAAAGTGCAAATGTGTAAACTTGCGAAAGAGGGTGTCTCCTCAACTACTGGAGCAGTTACAAAACCAAATAAATCTGAAAAATCCCTTTCCTGTTCTCCGCTTGGCTTTGGTTTGGTGTCTCATTAGGCTTCACAAGGTTCTTGCCACAATGTCAGCTTTTAACTCCCATCAGGGGTTTTGACTTGAGCTTTCATCAGTTACACTGGGTCACGTCCTGACTTCTCTTTTTACAGCTCAAGCACCTTAAAAATAAAAATAAAAAGGTCCACGCCTTCTAGTGACCACATCTGCTTCATATTTCCAGTTTAATGGACCACAGGCTTCTGTTTTAGCCCAAGTGATGATGGGAAGTGTTGTCAGTGGATCTCAGCAGAGCTGGAAGGAAAACCTCACAATGAGGGCAGCAGGGTCAATGTGTTAACATTTAAACATGGCTGACCTCTTCCTGACAGAAATTTCTCAATTGGCAAACTCATAAAAGGGTGCTGGTATAATTGCTGTGTTGTATGCTGACATTTCTACCACTGCGAAGCTGCTGAGAGTGCTACTTGAAGCAGAAGATCTAGATGGGATCTTTATCATACAAAAGTGTGCACTTAAGGGTGCTATATTGGGGATTTATCTTTCATTCACTTTTTCTCTGTGGAACATTTGGATTTGCGTACATTTCCTGAACTGTGAGACCCGATTAGCTCAGCAGCCTGGACTAAAGCCGGCTGATGCCGACTCACAAACTAAGAGAAATGGATTGTTGAGTGGAGAGATGACAGCATGCAAAACTCATTATTCTCCACTTTGACCCACATATTAGGCATCCAGTGACTTCACTTATGTTTTATCTGTTTCATCTATATGTAAATCCACAGAAGAATAATCCCAGACTTCATCTTAATCATGGACCAGCCACTAATATTTGGAAAATAAAATTGTGACACTAGGCACACACTCACTGTTGCAACAACAGCCGTCTGTCTTGCTCCAGGCAAGAATACCCAATATTTAATTACTTTTGCCATTAGTTCAAACAGCGGGGGTCCTGATACAGAGCAGATCGGTGAAGGGAGGGAGGGACGGGGGGGCTTCAGGGTTGTAGATTGGTATAAACTGGGACTGAACTGAAGCAGCCAGAAGCTAATTTTGATTCATGCTTAATCTTTTTTGATTGCTTTGGCTTTGGCCACTCCTACTTTAACTCAGTTTGCCCTGAATGCTGTGCTGATGGTGCTCTGCCTTCAGAAAATAAAACGGGGTTAGGTGGAATCAAACTAATTGACTCTTACTGCTTCTGCACTAAGCTTTCCTCCTGCTTTAGGCTTTTTTCTTGCCTACCGTCTCCCACTCATCTCATCCTTATTTGCATAAGTGATTGCCATTTGCAGGCAACTACAGCTTAATAGTTTTTTTTTTTTTATCTACCGTCTTATTTGCTAGCCAAATTAAACCCACACATGTACACTTAAGATATTTTAAAAAATGTAAATGATGTTAGAGGGAAAATCTAACAGCTGACACAGATGTCTTCTATATCTCACAGAGCAGCAAATCTGTAAAAGTAGCCTTGTTGAAGATTCCAGTATAATCTGTAGCAGCATTAATGCAGCCATGCACTATTATTATACTTTTACATTAGACTGCTGGTCAGTGGGCTGTAAGAGCTTTTGGTCAAAGCCCAATGTAAACCTCTAACTTTTAACAGACAGACAAGCCAAGTGCCTTGGAAGTCTGTTTCCGTCTTTCTCTCTTTCATCTCCCTCCAAAGTCAACATGGCAGCTGAACTGGCATGGGCCTGCAACTCGTGTCTGAGGAGGAGTTTAGCTGGAACAGTTTGCATAGCCACTGCTGAGATGCACCAACACATTTTTTTCACAGTGAAAATTACAAATTACTGCAAGGAAAAGGTCAGACTCAAGGCTGGTCTCTGTCTGAGGAAGATTGGACATCGTGGGCAGGATGTCCTTCAGAAGCAGATATCCTTAGCGGGAAGAGGACTCCATTTTTGGCAATTAGTCAGACTGCTGCATTAGCCATTCCTTAACATTGCATTGTTATCTGCAGTAACTTGGTGAATCAAGGCTAAAATGCACCCTCAAGGTAGATTGTGCTGGGGTTTTTTTTTTTTTTCTGGTTGAGATGGTGTATGGTAACAATTTGAAACATCTAAGTGTTTACATTCCCACTGCTGATTGAGGCCTACATACCACAACCACCATGATTAAATCTACTTTTTTTTCAAAAGGAGTTGTTTTGACATTAAGATTCACATCTAAAGACGGGAAAACACCCACATCCATAAATTAGGCCTGTGCCTCGCAAGACCGGCTCCCTGCCGTCAGCTGGTCCTTGTAAGAAACTCAATCACGAGACCCATGACAGCGCGGATTGTTTTTCATTCTGCCTCTCCAGGACACATTAGGCAGCAGAAGACAGACAGGTGAACAAAACACAAAGGACAAACTGACATCTCTCCAGGCTCAGGGACGTCCAATGGGCCATAATGACTGGGGCTGACAAGCATAACTGGCACTCTCTTTCTCTGTCTGGGAAACTGCATTACAGTCTGCATACAAACTCAAGCCCAGCGAAGTTTTCCATGCCATCATTTAATTTAATCACTTGCGAAATGGTCTTCAGTCATGCAGGTAAAGACATTAGCTTATGACAACAGAAGCCCAGCTGTCACAGGTGAGGCTTAAAGTCAAATAGAAGACGAGCTCAGCGGATGGAGCTCTGAGCGCCACCTCGAACACTTTCAAGAGCAGGAGTGAAAAAGCTTATCGCAGATGGAGGTTGTGCTGCTTTTTTGTGCTTGTTCATTGCAAAATATCAGTTTTGTCCAGTAGCGTATATGCCTCAAATATGCATAACAGCATTGCCCTTGTGTTTTGCATACCCCTCATAAATAAAATAACAATCTAGCTGTGACCTCCTTCATCTGAGACACATCTGCTAGATATGATTTATCTAGCCCTTTACCAAGGGTATGTAACTGTACCATATAAGGCTTTTAGATAACTAAACATTTCTGAAATAATTAGCCTTGAGATGTATTTGTTAAATCTTGGACTCTTCTCCATCCAGGGTCATTTATAATCTCAGTGAATGCCATACCCACATTCCACAAGAGCTCTGGTAGAAATTAAACCAAGCTAAAATGGCAGTGCCAGAAACCACATGAAGTCTAACAATTATGGACAGGAGCTGGCTGGTTTCCGGGTACTGTGTGTACTCTGCTGCTATGTGCTGCTCTACAGGAGGCAGACTGGCTGCAACCACACTTATGGTGGCTGAGAGAGCTGTGTCAATGAGGCTGACAGAGCCTAAGGTGGCTGGCCAAGTAGGGCCCTGCTTACTCCCAGCAGGGTTTGTACCATCCAGGGTGTACCCTGGGAAGGACGAAAGGGTGGATGGGTAGGATGGATGACTTTGTTAATATGGGGAGTGAGAAGTCAGGATACCTGATTCAGGAATTCATTCCTCATTCAATACTCTGTTTTTATTTTATTTTTAATTCCTGCACGCTGCTGCTGCTGCTGTCTGTCCTCTACAAGCCAGGCTTTAAATTAGCACTCTAGCATTACCTAAACATTTTTGATTCACGGATGTTTTTACATTTGTATGTAATCTATGCAGGTTAGGGACGCCCTGAACAAACAGGTTATATTCGTTTTCCTCATACTCTAACAGTTAGTCATCCACTATAAATACTCTTACTATCCATTGTTTCTCATTTTCTCTCCATGCTGGAGGCAAGATTTAACACTGGAAACAATGGAGGGAAACTGCACTATTCAAGCAGTCACTCTCCCTTGGTTATTCATTTACTAGTATAACTAGAAACACTATTCATTAAGACTCACTGCAATATAAACACATAGCAAAAAATTAAATGCCATCTAAATCCAAAACACTGAAAATCAACCTCAATATGCAGTTGACAGAAGTTCCCAAAGAGAATTTCGTAATGAGTAGAACTTCGTGGTTACATAGTCAGTCCAGAAAATGGGTGGAGGTATCTCACTCTGACAGATGATCTAAATATAAATCATTTGCACAAAATAACACTGCAGGCTTATGTCTTGTGCTGTTCTTGCATGCATCTGAGGCCCATCTGCACATTAATTGCAGAAGGTGGCTTTTGATCTTTATATAGCACATTGTGCCTCCAACTGGGACGAATTAAGAAGCTGACAAAACTACAAAGCTACTGATATTTCATTTGGATGTGGAGAACAGAAAGCAGGCCCTAAAAATAAATGTGTTATACTGCACTGCAGACATTAATGCCAGGTGACTTCACCAGTTGTGGAAGTTGATTTGGCTATAGAGTTACAAGTGTGATATAACCAAGGGAGTAATTAGAACATGTCACTAATGTGTCACTTCTTTTCTGGCTGCTCTTGCAAGTATGAGCAGTGGGAAAACAAAATGAAGCTGTGTGGTCTAGACTTTAAAGCCTCCCTCTATTTCCACTTATTATTATGCATATTTTACAGGAAAGGAAATACTCTGTGAATCACAGTCACAGGCAGGAAAGTGAAGTGCAACTGAGCACCAGTAAAAGCTGCAGTCATCTGAATTGACCCTAGTGACATGTGGCAGCCTGTCACAGCAAACCAGCCCTTATGACATAAAAAAAAAACACACACACACACAGAGACAGCAGAAATATCCGACGCAGCTGACCCTTAGATCAAGTGTCACAGCTAGCTGAGGCGCAGGCACAGTGGATGGGTGAGGCTGCTGTGACTGGCGAGGTAGGCGGTGGGCATGTATGATATGCCCAACCAAGAAGGGTTGAGCAGTTCGGGCATTTCTTGTGTGTTTTTTCCCCACATATCTCAGTTCAGGCTGTCTGATTTATTTATTTTTATTTATTATATTTTTAACAATAATGATTTGACCTTTAATTTGCTGTGGTTTCAGTATAGAATGTCAGATTTGCATCGGGTGCAACGCCAGGCTCCCCCACCATCATAACAGTGTTTACTTTATGACAGGCTTGTGAGCCAAAGATATGAATAGCGTACCAAAGTATAAATGGCCTCCTAACAGCAGGCTGTGTGCATGTGGTGTATTTATAGAAGTTAATTGCAAATGTACGTCTAGATAAACATAAAAAAAAAACATCCTGCCTTAGATCTCTGGCAGGTAGGTTGGTTTCTGACAAAAGCAAACATGCGCACACCTCTGAAAATGTGTGCACATCAAGGTAAGTATAAGGAACTAGATGTTTGTCTCTGTAAAAAATAATAAAATAAAGTAAAAACACCAGGAGTTCTATCTGTATTTGCTACCACACAACCTGCACCCACTTCCCCTCCATCACAAAGCCTTATATATTGCCCAGGAGCTAGAAAACTGCGTTCCATTATTTTATCAGCATAGGTCCCCGCCCTTCACCATGCAGTAATATCCTGCAACAGGAAATCAATGTGAAGGAGTGCTGACATGTTACAATATAAAGAAACCAATACATAATATTAATCTAATCTTAGTGTGTTTATAAACAAAACATCACCCACCTGGATATTAATTCTACTTAAGTCATAGCTTTCTTCCTTCTTGCAGAAACTTTGGTCACATATGCAGTAACACGTGTGACTAATCCAGTGCTTGAATTATTCAGTCATTCTGCACACGTAAATTATTTACAACGTACCTCCTACTGGAGCTGCTGGGCATATACAGGTAGCGGCATGTGGTCATGGAAAGTTAAGCTTTGGCATCGCTATTCGCAGCGCTGTTAATAAGGCTTGTTGTTGCTCACAACAGCAGATAGATAAGGCCTGTCCTCACTTTAGTGGAAAAAAGAAGGAAAAATAAAACTCATTTAGTAAATCTGTATAACATCTCAGTCCTGAGCTGTGTTTGTGTCTCTAATCTTCAGGAAGCAGCAGACAGTAAAAACTCCCCAACTGTGGGTTATATACACTACACAGGCCAAGACAACTAGATAGGGTTTCACATAATAACAAGAGAGCTGTGTGCATAGTCTTCAGTAAGATAAGGTACCACCCTGTTGAATCATTTGACCGTGAAATGGCCTTCACCACTTTGGGATTAAGTAGTTGATAAGTAGTTGGTTTTAGGCTTGGACTCCAGCTGCCAGCCCTGAAAACTGTAGCATTTGTTTGCTGAAGAAGCTTATCATCAACGTACTGAATCTCCAGCTGCAGTCTGTCGGCGACAGTGTGGGAAAATTCAGCAGCACCTAAGCCCTGATGTACAACTCTGCACTGTGTGGCACACGGTATTAGAGAGCACGTGCGAGTACGGACAAAATGCATGTTGAGAGCAGTTAATGACATTCAACAAGACTGTGATACCTCTGAGGAGCTGACCTGACCACAGAAAGATGTTTAAAATTCACCAGATTAAACATTATATTATATTTTGCTCAGATGGTTGAAAACAATTGGTTACAGGAAAACGGCCAAAAGATTATAGATAATGAAATGAATAAAATGGGATACAAAGGTACAATTGCAAAGGCAATTGCAGCCTCATAAATCTGAAAGCCAATTCAAAACTATGAAAATATTTTACAACCAAATTAAACCATGAACAATGTAAATGCCAAAGATCTCTATTCTAATCAGAAGATCGATAGCATTCGCATCAGACTTTCTAACAAGGGTTTCATTCTTGACCCTTAAACCTCCCACAGCTTAACAGCACACTAAGTGAATAGCTTAAAAAAAGATGTCGTTTTAGACAACAAGGGGAAATAAGTCTTCTTGTGAATATCATCACTTCCCAATGTGTCCTGAGACCACATACAACCATCTTATTGTCTGCAGGAGGTTTGACATTCTCCCCTTAAATGAGTAAGAGGAGAATCTCAGAAACGGCATGCCCGAACAACATGTGATCCTCATCTAAATAGTTTCCAGCATGATATCAGACTGAAGCAAGTCTACAAAAGACTTCATTGTATAGGCTGATGTGGACTGGGCTGAACAAGGGTCATTGTACAGCCTGATCACAGTAAAAAAAAAAAAAAAGCAAGAGCGCGCTGAAGTTTTCATTGCCTCATCAATGGAAATGTCGCACTAAGCAAATTCCCAGCTGAAAGAATTACTCAGGGTGACGCACAAGATGAGTTAGCGCCGTTATGGTTTAGCAGAAACATCATATGAATGTGCATGGCATGAAAATCTATACCTACAAATACATTTCTCCAGCTGGAGAAACCTTTTAGCACAGTTGCTGTTCTATATCTATAATTATCATGTGATAATTAAGTGTGGAGCTGGGAGGTATGAAAAGCCTGTTCTAGGTATATTTACTTATTATTTATTAATTCATCGTGTATTTGTATTATTTTTCTCCTTCCACACTACCACAGCTTTTCTATTAGTGGTTTATTAGTGTTTGATATAGGAAAGCTATGATGATCTCCTCTTTTCTGTCCCCTTCTTTCCCTCTATATAAATAATAAATATTTGTTGACCACAAAAAAGGAAAAAATCACATACCACATGAACATTCTTGTATACTGGGCAGGTGACAGTGTAAACAGGAAGTGGATAGAGCTTGTGTAGAAATTTCCTTTCCTTTGCTTGGACCAAAGATCTGTTACTGAAAGAAATGCACGTGCAGGCAGCCATGGCGGCTAAAACTGCGACAGGGGCCTGCGAAGCAAATATGGCAACATGTTAGAGCAACAGTGAGGAAAATACCCATTGCAGGAAGAAGACATGGCAACGGGAAAGGAGCATCCACACAAGAAGGATGAAACCAGAAAAGCTTTTATAATTTCAAGGTCTGAAAAGTGAAGCTAAACCTGTATTCTCTATTCTATACAACCAAATTTCTTTTGGTTGTATAGAAAATAGGAAGCAGCCCTGGCTCTCTTGATCTGTGACCCCTTTCCTGAGGAATTTGAGGGCTCAATCTGTATTCTTAAGTCTTACTGAATACAATATGATGTCTTCTTTGTAAATGTCATGTCCCTGGCTTCACTGTCAAAAATGACAGTAGAGCAACCCCACCTTCTGAGTGACAAGTAGCTTCTGTAAAGAGTGTGAAGTGTCTCTCGGTCTCATTCACACCTCCCCTCACCCCTCACTTGTCATGCCTGGTTTTAAAACACCAAGATTGCCACGCTGAAAATGCTCACCTCGTGGCTGCACAGCTGGACTTCACCAGCAAATGGTCGACTTCACTGCGGCAGCTTGCATCTTCTATATACAGGCTATGAACCAGATTAAAACGGCGTTGTGAAATTTCCGAACTAAACTGTGTCAGCTGCAGGCCCGTGCAACTAATCTAATTTAATGTTCAATTATAAATTTGGCTTAACTTACTCTGCTGCATTTTTATTTAGTTTTAATTTGTGTTATAATTCCAGCTCGCCCGCGATTTCGCTCCTTCCTTTAAGCCCAAACTGTCTGCCCATCTGGCTGTGGCAGTTTCAGTTCAGCTTTAGTCAAGCTGAGAAAGAAAGCAAGAAAGGTAAAACCAATTCAGCTGTTCGGTTTCAAGATGCCAGATGAGAAAGAAGAAATACAAATATTATTTTTATTAGGATAATTGTGTTAAATAGATCTCAGTGTTGACCAAAACAAAAAAGATTGTGATTTTTGCTTTAAACAAGCATTTCAAGTGTTTAACTGTTTTAGGCATCCTAAAATGCCAGTAGTAGTGTCTGTGCTGGGCATAAAACACAGCAAAAGTCAGACATTTTAAAAGAAAAACACTCAGTTTATGGATGTACCCTAAACAGAGTTATATAAATAGTTTAAATAAATAAATGAGAACTAGGCTGTCAGGCTGTGTCATGCTCCAGATGCAAATGTTTAGATTCATCTTATGGTCTAATCAACATGATTAAAAATACCTCACAAAGGGGAGCCATTAGCTCTGTGATCTTGTCTCACATCCTCCGTGAGAAACCACCAGCACGACCACAGAGGTCAGGTTACTGCGGGTTTTAATGAGAAGCACCGGAAGGAAGGAAATGCAGAACAGAGAAGGGGGTGAAGTGAACATGAAGGCAGGAAACACGCCACAAACTGGGTGCGTTCTCTGTGTCCAGTCCACACGACCACGGAAACAACATACACATGCACAGGAACACATCCACACTGCACACATCCCATTACTGTCCACTGTAAAGGGAACGTCAGTGACCGCCAAAAATAACTGGTCTTGTCTGATTCAGGCCTGCCGCCCACTCCAGCCACAGAGCGAGATCTGTGTAGTGTGACATCAAAACTGACATATCTATTGAGGAGAGCAGATAACGCGTGGCCCGTAACAACAGGAATTAGCCATATTAGCATGGATTCAGGCAGAGGGGAGAACAGATGCTGGGACACAGAGCTTTGCAAAGTGGAGATGGCTGTTTAGACGAGTTTTAAAAAGGATAAAGGAGATAGAAATTCAGTTTCAGTTCCCAAAGTGGAAAGTGGCCCACATAGTGATGAAAAAGAACTTTAAAGTCTAGCAAAATGTCTAAAAAAACACACAAACTGAAAACACTCAGGTCCTTATTAAAGCTGCAATAATTCTTCAGTTCTTAAACCATAAAGTATTAATTTATTCATCAAAACTGAGACAACCGAACTGCCTCTTTCTACGAGCACACTATCCATTTCAAGAATGTAAGATAAAAAGCTTATGTGTGATAAAAACCCGGCAAGCATTCATTAAAAACCAAAAAAAAACCACAAAAGAAAAACAAACGTTAAGGACCGCTCACACTTACTAATAGGAAAAAGGATATTAAGCCTTCAATCCAGCATTAGAAGATTGAAATGACTAATTATTTTCTTAAATATGACTCACCTTCTATTCATTCAACATCTGATGGCCTCAACCTTCTTACAAAGGTATAATCAAGGTTTCCAGTCTTTCCATCTTTAATCATTTTATTTCCCACACTTGCTGTAATTACTAAAAACCCTCATGTGGACGCAACCTTCACATCCAATTTCAGAAAATGTCTCCTTGAAAGATTAGCAGACCTTAAACAGCACAGAGTACTGCTTATTGACCGGCTGCATTGATTATCACCACTGCGGGCTGTGAAAATGGGCACGGGAGCAGTGGAGTGTGGGCATGTGTGTCTAAAAGCATATAGCTGTACATGCAGGTGTTGGGGAAAAAAAAAAGGCCTGAATCATGGGGAATATGAAACCAGTTATTCTGCAGCAAAACACATTCAATGTCCTTGTAATAGAGCTTCTGTTTGGGATGATGGAAGAAGCTCGAGTTTATAAAAGATGAGATTTCATTTCTTCATAGAGACAACAGCTGCAGCAACCCACGGTACGCAGTCTTCATCTGTGTATTGGAGAGAGGGGCGGCCTTTTTGGTTTCATGTACAACAGCTCGATTTTTCAAATAAAGCCCATATTTGACTCCCTTTCGTTTGTCACATGGGAAAATATGTGGATGAAAGGAAAGCTGTTTGTTTAGTTGGCCATAACGTATGGAAGGCGAAGTGATTCGACCAACAGATAAGTGGTTATTCACAGCTCCACTGCGCTCCAGTTCTCACTGCTAGGAGGAACACACGAATCAGTCACACATAACCAACATTCGTTTAAACAACTGCGTGAAAAAGGAATAAAATTAACGACAAACAGTCTGCTTCTGATATAGCCACTGAGATATTCAACTCACTCTAGAGAAATCTGTGAGTCCAACTGTGGTGAGGCACGAATATGAGTCACATGACATTTTGGCAGAGGCTGTGAACAGCGTAGATCGCGGAGCAATGACTGGAAAAAAACAAGTCAGGTGAGATGTGGGTCTCTGTGTCAAAACTGTAAGTAGGTGGTGTCATTTAATTGATTAGTTTTCGCAGAGAGCTCTCAAAAAGATAAAAATGATTTTTTTTGTTACATTTTCAATTTGCTTTATAATTTGAATCGACCTGAATAATTTTAAACTTAAGGGTAAAATAACTAAATTTCACTTCTTTCAGACCCATTATTCAGGCCTGTTTCGTCTGGCTTTTATCAGAGTACGACAAATATTTAAAGATGATAAAACCGTGCAGAATTCTGCATTCATGGCATTCAGGAAGTTATTTATCATTCTGCCTCTGCTCAGAAAACCAATTCTAAATTCTTTAATTGAACAAGACATCGCTTCATTCTAATCAATGGCTAATTATTTCATGACTTTACCAGCGAACTGTGTAAACCCTTAAATATGTTGCTCTGTGAAAGTGAGGGGAGATGCAGGGGGAATCACCCAAAAGTGAACCCAAGACCTCTGTGCGATACCCAGGGAGATGTAAAAGCAAGGATGAAGGGGGAGGAAAGAGGAAGAATAAGGCCATGCAGCTGGGCCACCAGATCTGTGGAAAACTCTGGACAAAAGCACAGGAAAACTGGGAAGGCTGGGGCAGGTCCTCTGGGACAGTCACAGGCCCAGTGAGGGGAAGGCCTCCTTATTCCTGATGTAACTAAAGAGAACACAGTTTCTTTGTCTATGGAACTAAAGTCAGTTTTTCCCTTCAGGTCACAGAGCACACACATAAGGACGGTTCTAGGCTCTGTTTATGGTCTGAAAACCAAGACAACTACTGTGACTGAGAAGTGACAAACCATTAGGAAATGTAGCATTGGTGAGGAGACAGAATGTCTAATTAGGAAAAGATGAGAGAACCGAAAATAAGAGAGCACAGACTCGGGTCATTTCCATGAAAGAACAGAAAAAAAAGCTTCTTATTTACATAATTGTTCGTGTTTATTTTTGGCTTTCTCTGAGCGAATGTGCTTCACCACATATTAGGCTTCCAGAGTGATGCCTTTCACTATAACTGGGCGTGATCAGCTGGGAATCATAAAAGAGAGACTTTACATCATTTTCCCCGGCACACTGCATTACAAGTTCTGTCGGCTGGCAAATGGGAGGAAAGGTTGGCACCGGTGTAACAAGAAGCAGAGGAAGCAGAAAGGGAAAGTTAAGAGATACAGAATCAGTGATTCTCAAATGTGCAGATTATGCCTGGCTTGAAGCCACATCATTCACAAAAAATTCCAAGCAGTTACTTAAACTCCATTCGTTTAAAACATCTACATTTAATATTTAAAGAGTGCATCACTCGCACATTTTGGGCACTGCTCAGCACTGGTGGTTCAAGGGTTCAATCTTAGTCCAAAGAAAAGAGCATTTATACTGACTAAGATCCACCTCTTCCAAAAAAAAAAAAAAAGGCAGTAAAAAGACAAGTCATGGGAGTCCAAAACACACCCTCATTTCTGGGAAAGCTGCTGGAGTGAGTTTGGTGCGTGGTATGTGATGTTGGTGGGACTGTGCTGAAACTGTCCAGATATAACTGTGTGCATGCACTTCAATTTAGGGAACTTGAGTTTAGCAGTCTGGTGCACAATGAGGATTCGCAGCCCCTGGGTATGACAACCAGCTGTGCCAAAGAGAGAGGGTGGGAGAAGAGCAGTCCGGAGGCAGGCTATCCTATTTAAAACAGCAGTCTCATTGCTGCTGTAACAGTCCTGATACTATATCAGGGTCTTCCTGAGCTGACCCTCTGGCCTGACAAAGAACGGAGGAAACGTAAACAGACACTATACAGTCCTGTCTTTGCAGCGATGTGGAATAACAACAACTAATAATGCACATATTTTTAATTCTTCTGTGACAAGATTTAATTCTAAAAAACAAAAATAATGTATAATTTATTAAACAATTTATCCTTTTCTGGGCAGCTAAGAGGTTCAAATTGTGACAAATATGTTAAGCAGGAGCATACCCTCCTCCTTAAACTTTTTCTTTGAATCAATACACAGGCTGATCCCGAATTCATAGTTTTCAGTCACATGACTTGCACAGATATTCTGCAAGGCAAACACCGGAGACTCCATATAATAGCAGCACTGTAATTCAAACCTCAAATATCTGGACCACTACTCAAAATAAGAGAAACAAAACTTATGTGAGCAAACTTTACTGGACACTTTTAAGAGACATTATTTCAGTAAAACTTTTCGTTTTCAGTTCACGTTCAGTTAGTTTAAAAAGTGAGTTTGTTTGTTTCACTTTTGTTTTTTTTGTTGAAAAAGGTTTAGTTTTAGTTTAGTTTTTGTTTAAAATCTAGCCATAATATGTGGGTGTATTTGCCAGAAGCAAGATGTAATAGGTTAAGAATAGGCATTATAATACCCATGTAAGACTGCTGACTCACAGTCATGACATCCCAGCTGCAGCTGACATGTGGACCAACTGTCCTGATGGTTGTTATGTTTGACCAGATGTGACCAAACTGAAAATGACTAGACCTGAAATCATTTCCTTTAGAATTTTATTTGATTTAATTAGTTTTATATTTCTAATTTTTATTTTAGTTACCTAAGATGTTTGTACATACCCAGTTTAGCTTTGTTTGAGAGATTTAAACTAAGCTTGTCGTGATCCACTTACTGTACAAACTGCAAGAGTTGGGTACTGCCCATTTTTACCCATTATTTTGTGATGACTCCTTCCCCTCAAGCTGCTGGAGGATGAAAGTATGCAAAAGTGCAAATGTTAGCTACCTAGCCACTGGTTGTTAGCAAAGACAAGATGCTAATTAATCTTAATCTCTTGTCTCTGGTTGTTGACTGTTTCAGGATCACCATATTGTGGTAACAAGGCGGTTATAGTTTTGGTTTCCACTGGTTCTCAAATGTTATCTAGCGAGCCCTACTTTAGTAGTCAAAAAAAATTCAAGCCCCATATCAACCAAGAAAACAAAAGGATCCACCCTGTTTTGATTTGTTTAGCTTCTCTAAAAGTATCATATTCACTCAACATAGTTTCACTTCATATTTTTGCCCTGGTTGACCACACCCCACCTCCAGCAGCTTTGTGCACTACAAATCTGAGAACCACCTGGTGACCTTAATCTAATAATAGTTTATTTCCAATGTCAGTTTGAACAACCCAGAATTGGTAACTAAAGTTTATAGCCAAAAAAAAAGAAGAAACTGTGCAGAAGGAGGGAACGGTCCAATCGGACCACAAGAAAGTTGTGTTCACAAAGCACTACATTTTGTTAGCAGTGACAAACAAACTGACTGAGATAAATAAAAGCATCCATCGTTTCCAACACTGGCTGATTTCCAGTTCACTTGCCAAGTAAACTTTGCAATTGCAACATACCTGGCATATTCTGTCTTGAGTCATCAGGTCAATAGTGTATATTTATTGGGTTATATACACCATTTAAGAGGAAGATCAAAGGCCATTGAGCCACTGTTGCTTGTCTCCAAGCACTGGCCTTTGGGGAGAAAGAGCACACCATTGCCAGTGCCCTGGAAATAAGCTTTGCCCTGAGGTTAACCAGCCTCAGACGCCGTGTCAGTGAGAACACAAACTAGGAAGCCAAAAGCACCCCGAAACTACCAATCTTAAATTAAAAGTTTTCATCGCTGCTGTGTTGAGTTCAACCAAGCAACTCTGAAAACAATTCACTCTGGCACGTTTTTAATTTACACCTATTCTCCAAACCCGTACACCTGAGGTTTCTAGTAAATTCTGTGAATGCCAGTTCATGTATGACTGTCATGCTCATGACAGACGAGGTGCTGACTGAGAGAAAGGCAGGCTGGCATTCTGGCAAATGGAAGCCCTGAGGGCTTAGAGGTAGACCTGAAATAGCCCTGCCACTGCTGCATACAGCATTACATCACAACCGATTTCATCGTCATGGCTGCCACAGCATCATAAAACCAGCAAGGTATTATGGGAAGGGGACAACTGGATGCAGAGCCTGCGATTCACACATTAAAGTCATAAACGGGGTAGAACTCCGATACTGTCTAATACCTGGAATAATGTATTTCCATGCAAACAGCAGCCGCTGGATGAAATTTTGCACAAAGACTGCACTTCCCATATAATTACATTTTGTGCACCACAACTAATACATGCTGTGTTTATTGCTCTGAAAACAAGGCAGGATGTATCTGCTTACATTCCATGTTGCACAGCAGACCCCAGAGACACATTTTTTTCCCCCACAAATATCGCACAATTTGACATGCAAGGGAAAAAAAAAAAATCAGTGCTCCTCCTTGACAACTTAGTCAAAACCACATCAAAGTCAAAAAGGTATGAGCTGAGCGAGCTCAGGGAGCAGGAGATCAAACACTGCCTGTGGGTTCTCTCAACATCAAGCACACCTGACAAGCTTTTAAGCTAATGTCTGTGCGAGCGCAAATGTAACCAATACATTTAGCAGAATGTGTATTGTTTCTAAAGCAGCAGAACGAGTTGGTTAACATGCTTCACCTCTCCAGGTAATGCTGCCATGCCCCTCATTCATAAATCGAGCCAACAGACAAAAACTGTAGCAGCTTTCACACAAAGCAGACGCTTCCTGAGATGACAGGTGCATAACAGTCTCAGACAAATGAGCGTTTAAGGTCTACAACAGTTAGTCATTAATCTTTTACAACCCTGCAGCAAGTCTTTAACTCCATACACTCACAGGGAGGTCAAGCATTACAAATATGGTTGAATTTTGTAGAGGAGTTTAAAAAAGGACCCCAAAGCCATGCAGTCATAAATATATATATTTAAGGAGTCATATAATATAGACTCCTTAAATCAACATCCTGTAGCCTATGTGTTTAACAGAATATTAACATGAAATTTTTATATGAAAAGCAGAAGTATTGCATTATCATAAAATTCAGGAGTGAAAATATCATGGGATAATAATACCATGCAATCTATTATAATAAACTTTGGGCAGGTGCAAGGTAGAGGTAGTAATTTCTTCTTATTGGTGCTTTAAGCCTTTTATTTAGTAAAATATTTTTCCCTATTCTGAGTAGAACCGATCAGCATCTGGCTATGCCCAGCAGCTTTCTAGGACCGGTCAGAGATATCTTCTACAGAGTGGGTACTTTCCCCAATAAGGTGCCCTGAAAAAGACCCTAAAGGGACATTTAATTACAACCAGAACATGTGCAAAAGTATGGGCATCCCATTTCTGCCTGGTTAGGAATCAATCTCAGCTTCAGAACGCCCAGTAAACAGGATTCTAAAGCGAAACACTTTCTGACTAGCGATACAAATGTGTGCGCTGGTGTAACAGCCTGAGGTTATTTCAAGAAGCATGTGCTCTGCACACATGGAACTATTCAACCCAGTGACGCTCATTTCATCTGGACTCGGGGAGAGTGCTATCCAGACTGAAAATGACCAAAAATCACAGAGAGTACACCCAAGTTCGGGAACAGGCAGATTTAAGAGTTCAGAGGGGGGCTTTCAGGAAATCTACAGCTGCTTTTTAGTCTTACTGAAAACTGCACCAGCCCATTGAAGGCGTATCAAATCGGCAAAGTGAGCCTGCTGTAGGCCAAATAACCGTGTCCTAAATGTAGATACAGCATCTTGAAGTGATTATAGGTCACACATAAAAACATCACCAAGTTGCTGTTGTATGCTTTGAGATACGTGGTAGGAACCATCTACTGAAAAACTGCAGTGAATGAAGGTTGATAATATCAATCACTGAGCGTAAAATCCTGCCCCCAAACTCTTTTGAACACCGTGAAGCAGTTGTACAGGATTGTACACTTGGCCAGGCTGATAGACAGATAACACACTGTGAGTCATGCAGGCATGACTATAGAGTGGCCCCCTCAGCAGCCCTCTGCAAAACTCACATACCAGATAGTCAACAAAGGCCAGCCTGGATGGTCAACCAGCCTGACCACAGCTACTCCCGACTCCCTCCAAGTATCACATACCCACACAAACACCCAAACACACACACACACACACATTGGGAATATTCTCTCCAGGGTCCAGTTGGAGCAGACACAGAAGACAGGAATGACTGTCACTATCACACATCGGTTGGTTGCTTTATTAGTGTGATTACATCACCCCGAGATATGATCCCCTCCAGTCCATGTGATCAGGAATACCGGGCACACAAACCAGGCCATGTGCTCCTATGTCCTGTCTGCCAAAATAACTCAGCAGTTTCTAATACAGTACGTCTCTGGTTTCACTTCAGTCTGCCCAGGTATTGTAGGACAGAGGTGCACATAACCTCGCCGATGTCAACAAGGCTGTAGTTTGTTAATAAGTGTGTGCTCTTTGTGTCTCCATCCTGGCGGAGCTTCGGACCCCAGATGAGTCAAATCGAGAGACCTTTAGGTGTCTGCTCCACGGGTATGATTTTGAGGAATGTGTGCCCTTCTGTGACTTAATACCACGTTGAGTCACATTGAGTCACAGTGTGTCAGTGCATCATAAAAGCAACAATTCAACAGAAAACTAACATCGAAAGACAAAATAAGACTTTCAAGATTCACAGGCTGAGACTGGGGGTGTGTGTGGCAAGAATATGCCGTTTGCTCCTCTTTTTGCACAACCTTTACCCACAAATTACATATCATTTATGTGTAGCTGTATATTGGGTGATGGTGATTAGCAGAGGAAGAAACAGAGAAGAAGGAGGAGAAAGATAAACATGAGTGAGGTCAGGTGGGACTTCATGTATGATGTGTGTGATTATCCACGACACATTTATGCTACAACTATAATTCAGCTGAGGCTGGAGCTTTCTTCCAGTGATGAGCCTCCAGCCAGATTAGACAATGTAGCCAGATGCTGAAATGAAAACCATCTTGCCTTTGGCTCATATGAGTCTAGTGAGAGTAATATCTCTTGAATTTGGGGGAGTTCAAGTACAAAAATGCAAGTAATTCAGCTTCTCAGACTTCAAGCTCATTTCACACCCCATTATTTCCACTTCAACACCTCTTTCAATATGCAGGTTGGGCTGTATCACACTTGTTAAACAGGTGATTGGGCCAAATCTTGGCTGCTACTGGAGCACTTTAAATAGCCCACTTTCTCTATGAAAAACTTCACTACATTGAGTGCAAACGGCAAAGCACCCGGCAACCTAACCAACGCCGTGTTTACAACAGCCAGCCTGAGTCTGAAGGGTTCCTCTATGGACCAATTAACTGACCAGTAATTCAATCGACCGGACTGCTCGTTTCCTCCGCGATCACGACGCGTGAGCGCTCCCTCTGACTCCTGCTTTCCGTACGGCCGACCACACGAGACAGTCACGATATAATGTCACAACTTACCCTTATAACAACCAACGCAGTTGATTTCCAGCAGCGGAAGAATAGAAATCCGATTTGACAGATTTTTCCACGGGCAGCAGATAAATGATTTGTCACATCATCCTGACAGCGGCGCGCCGATAAACGCGCTTCTTTTTCCAACCCGCAGATGTTTTTTTTTTTTTCCTTTTCTTTTTTAAAGCCAATCTCGGTGCCGTAGTATTCAATCCGGTCACTCTCGATCCCAAGAGCAGCTGAGGCAGTCCGGGATGATTAAGTCGAAATGAGGCTGCCGTCCGGTTCTCTGCTCCCCACCTACAGACAGAGCATTCCCACACTGCTCCATGGAGCGACCCGGGCTAAGTTTCCTCCTGCCGGTTGTAGCAATTCAGTTTGTTAGAGAATCAGCCCCGCCCTGGACTGAAGACGGTCTGAGAAGGCAAGCCTGTCAAGATCACCCAGCCAATCATTGTGTACACAGGGAGGCGCTGCTTCTCCAGACGGGGTGACTAAGCGTTATCCTCAGTCACAGTGGGGTCCAAGGAATGAAACCTTAACACATTCTACAGTGAGTCACTCCAACAGGGAACCATAGATGTTGTTATGAGAGGCTTTAAATTTAATAGTAAATGGCTGTACCCAATTTAGCAATAATAATACTAATAATTTAATTATTTTGATGTGTCCCAGTGGAATGAATGAATGAATGAAAACCCAGCACACTTTTTGGTTAAACGCGGCTGCAATAAACCAAAGTGGGAAAATTATATATAAAAAAGATCGTAACTCATGTTAATAGCTTTAGATAATTATAAGAATTTACCCCCCTGGATTTAACTGCACGTATTACATTTGCTTGTGATAAATGCATTTAAATATTTTAATCTTTCCATCTGTTTGATAGAAAGCAAACAATACCTACTATTGACTTTTCTCAGGCACAACACGCAGAAAAAAAGAAAATCGCAGCCATGAGGTAATTCCATTAAAATTTCAAGTGTTTACACTAAAATCTTCATCCAATAAATGACTGATTGCATTAGGCATGTAAAGAGCTGCGCCCACAGACTAAAGACACATTTTGGCTCAAGCTGCAAAAGCAAAGGAGAATGTCTGAATTGATTTGAGGTTATCCACTTTGAATACATGGTAAAACATTTCCTATCAAATAACAGTGAGGTACTGATGGCCAGATTTGCCAACATATAATTGTTATTTTACAGTGGAGTGTATTCTACAGCAGTTTCATACTATAAAGAAATATAGAATGTAAACTTTACAGTACAATGCTGTTATTTAAGTGTTTCTGCTTTAGCCTCCATAATTACTCTGTTATTACTCAAAAATGCAGCTCTATATCTCCATGAAAGCACAATTTCTTATGCTCAGCAGGGTTTCAATAGTATGCATTCAGGATAATTATAGATGCCACCACAGCTTGGAAATTTGACATTGTCTGTATGTCTATCTATGTATCTATCTATCTATCTGTTGCATAAGAGTGTATTATATTTAAATACTGTAAACTATTTAATGAATATGAAAAATGTAATTACACACATGTGAATTTTTTCTGCTTTTTGGTCAATCTTTAGACAACACTATGCTTGTTGCCACATGATGATCATGGCATCATGCTTTCTATGATCAGTAAAGCCCCCACCCACGAATCCTGTGCTCCCCTGTGAAATTTTAGAGAAATGATTAAGTGCTGTTTTATTAGCGAAGCAGCGAAAAAACAATAAATCCCACAGTTCAGTGAGCATCCACGGACCGAGTATTGCATCAGTGTCATATGACTCTGAGGTTGGGTCTGCTGATGTGACTGACTAAACTAAACCTGTTTGTTAAATCAAAAGCAAAAAAAGAAGGGGATTATCAATGGATATGTTAGCAGTTCATAATATAAGACAGTCATCTAACTAAAAATGCTAATTATGCTATCATAGATAGATAGACTTTGCACTGCAACCACAGAGATTTAATTTGAATGAACGAGGTTCCTTTCAGCCAACACATTGTTGGTCCATCTAATGAAAAGACCACTACAGCGCGTTCCAGCCTGGAAAGCTCAGATTCACCCGGGAATATTCTCCAGTGCTGAGATGGATGTTAGGAAGCAGAAGGTTTTTGAGGTGCTGACAAGGAGCACCAAGCTCAGAGCTTTCCCTCAGATGAAGTTTCAGGGTACAAGCATCTCAGGTTCCTGGAAAAAGTCTCTGTCATAGTTGCTTTGATCTGTTTCTTTATTAAGACACTCTCCACTAAAGGTGGGTGTCATTGCCTTTCTGCTGTTAAAATACTAGAAAATGTAATTATGGTCCCATTTTAAGCTAAAACTGCAGATTACTTGTCTGTATTATGAGAACAAGATGTATTTAGATTCAACAGGATCCTCTAGAGACCCAGAGGCAACAAATAAATACATTTTTTTCCAGTTCTGGAAAAAAGTTTTCAAACTTTTTACTTTAGCAAACAGAAATGCTGCAGTATTCACATTTCTCACGTTTCTGTGTACAGGAAACATGAGTGTGCTTTTTGAAATTTTGTAATACCGCCTCCATGTTTCTCCTCATATATGAGGAATCAGATGCAAGAAACACCTTATTTTTAACCAGTCTCTGCAATAAGACTTAATTAAATCTGTTCAAATGCAGTGATAAACCACAGCAGATATAAAGTGCACAGCTCTTACAGCTGCTACTGTAAAGTCTGTGGCTCGAAGTAAGAAGAGCTATAGCTTCCTCTCAGCCTAACTTTCCACTTCGTTTTTGCACCCGGGGGTCTCGCTCTGGCTGGCGTGACAGATAATCATAGGTCAAATCAAGCTCGTTCAGAGACGTGCTCCTAAATTAGGCAAAAGATTGTATTCCCACCACAGGAATGAGTTTATCAGACGTCAATGGTTCTTTACGGGTACTTGACTGTTTGAGGACTGCTCAGAGACCCACCAGGACTTCCTGATTGATATACCATGAAGTCACAGTAATTAATGGTGAAGTTTCCCCTGAGACCAAGGCGGGTTGAAGCTGGGTCAGAAGCAGCAATTAGGAAGAAACGCAGGACCTGTAAGAGCACTCCAAACCCCCTGAAGACCCATCAGTCAGACACAGATAAAAGAGGTGAGTGTAAGGATCGTGTTTAACCAAAAGGAGATTGTCAGGCGGTCCATGAACAGCTTCCTCTGTCTTCAGCCGAGTGGAGAAGCAGAGGAGAGACCACCATTTCGAGTTCCACAGGGAGTGGTTTGCTTGTACATCGGTGACATGGTTTATATCTTCACTAGAGACCAAAAACAGTTTACAACCCTGCAGAAACAGTTTACAAGGCCAAAGTCTTTTTCATCTGATGAAAAAAGTCTGTCTGCCAGCATCACTGACATCTCACCTCAGACTAAGTTCACTTCTACTAGCAGTGATAACACAAGCAAAACCAGGAGAAAGGTACGTTTAATGAGTGAAAGTGCTTTGCACGCATTCATTCACTAAAGGATCACATGGTTGCAGAAAATATGGAAGCAGAAAGAGGCTGTGGAAAAACTCAGGCAGACAGGCTTTCCCTTTGCAGTCATGTTGCACGCATTTATGTTCACTTGTATTTGAGATAAGACCAGTAATCTGGCAGACAGCCTTCCCTCCCTCAGCGTGACTCAACAGTTGCTCCCTTAGAGGGCTGCAGGTGTGAGCCGAGACGAGGAAAGTGTTATCAGGGTAGGCAGGTTCAATCAATAAACCAAACAGCTAGAAGTTTTTGTCTATTAATTATCTACCAAAACTGTCCTCAGTCTGTAATGGACTGTCATATTTATGTGTTGAGTTATACAAATGATAAGATGTGTGTGTTGCATGTCTTTGGGAAATGTGGGGCGGGCGCACTGATGATGTGTAAATCTTATATGTGATCTAGATAAACAAAGTAAAAAATTTAAATCCCCAGATTATCTGTGTTTAGGCCTATATGGCAGTAGTTGTGTTTAAAAACTGTACACACGAGGAAAGAGATAAACCTGTTTCTTTATAAGCGTCTCTTTGTTTTAGATCTGGATCTCAGATGAAGTGATCCTCCTGCTTCCATCTCCGGATGAGAGCTCGGCCACCTGTACAGTGCACACGCAACATACCTCTGCAGCAAACAAGAAAGGAGGTGCATGAATCATTAATTACTGGCAATTAATAATTAATCACACACTAAGGATGCAAATACTACCTACCATGCACTGGCACCTGTAGTATTGGTAAGAAATAACACTCTACAGTCATATGGAGTTACCTTTTTATGAGAGAAGGTTAATTATCCCATAAATAAATGAAGTTAAATGTTCTATTGGAAGTTTTTTTCTTTACAGCAATACTCTATGCGTACAATGTTTACAAAATTTCAATTAACATAAAGCTTGTTCTGAAGAAAATAAATTATGTTAAAAAGGTGCATTAAAAATGCATAATTGGCACACTGTTTTTAGTAACCATGGTTAAAAAGGTCTCTGAAAAACTACTTGGACTAACACACCGAGCGGTGCTACCACTAAAGTATCTTTCTAAATAATTGCTGGGTGTTTTTTTTTTATGGCTCTTTAATAATGATTATATCATGTAGGCAACACAAATTTAAACACAGACTAAGGCCAGACATAATCTCAGCATCTCAAAGCACCTTGCCAATAATAGTTTGTGTTTATTTACACCAGCAAACATCATGAATGTCCCTTTTAAATCATGACTCTCATATAATAGAGACACAGCATTATGTCTCTCACTGTTATAATAGCAGTATGGTACCCACACTGATGACAGAAGTATTATTTTTAAATATTTTGGAAAGGAGAATGACTTCAAACTATATTTTTTAGTTTTCTTTAAAGGTGTAATTGTTTCTCAGGGAAATTATTTTTAATAAAACTGTGTGATGGTCTGAGTTTTGAAATAATGCTAACGACATTCATACCTAAGATATCGTATAAACGCTACTTAAAAATAGATATCATTTTAGGAGGCTGTTTATTTTTTTTAGACAAGCCTTTGATGTAATGTGTTTATAGAGCCAGTTATAAACTAAATGTAGCAGTGACAAACTGCCACTGCACAAACTGTCACTGTATAAACTCAGTGGCCACTATATTAAGTACACAGGTTCAATGCAAATATCTAATCTGCCAATCACATAGCAGCAACCCAGCACATTTAGGCATGTAGACGTGGTCAAGATGGCCTTCTGAAGTTCAAACTGAGCATAAAAATATGAAGAAAGGTGATTAAAGTGACTTTGAACGTGCCATAGTTGTTGGTGCCAGATGGGCTGGTCTGAGTATTTCAGAACCTGCGTCTCTACTGGGATTTTCCTGCACAACCGACTCTAATGTTTATGGAAGGTAAACTCAAATAACCACTTGTTAGAACCAAGGTATGCAGAAGAGCATCCCTGAACACATTGAACCTTGAAGCAGATGGGCTACAGCAACAGGGAGGTCACTCCTGTCAGCTAAGAACAACACAATGACTCTACAATTCCCACAGGTGCTCCGAAATAGGTAAACAGAAGATTGGACACTCATTTCCTGGTATGGTGAGTCTCAACTTCTTCTGTGACATTTGGATGATAAGATTCAGAATTTGGCATAAACAAAATAAAAGCATGGATCCAACCCGTATCATCAATTCAGGTTGGTGGTGGCGGCACCTTCAGTATCAACTAAGTATCATTTAAACAGCCTATCTGAGTATTGCTGCTAACCATGCCCATCCCTATGACCAGTGTACCCATCTTCTGATGGCTGCTTCCAGCAGGATAACGGGCCACGTCACAAAGCTCAAATCATCTCATCTTGACAGTGAGTTCACCGTACTCTGATGGCTTACACAGGCACTAGATTTCAATCCAGTAGAGCACCTTTGAGATGTAAACTTTATCACAAGTTAATCATTCCATTAATCAAAAACAAACATGCTGAATACTGCATATGAAACCCAAAAGATCAACTGCTTTTCTTCATAGGATTGTCCGAATCATCGTGTAGTAAGGTATTTTTAGTCTGGCGGCATTCTGCTCATCCATCTGCACACACAGATGAGTCTCTGGTGTCGCTGCTCAGCGTCACGATCGCTGAGGTGGCTGCCGGAGTTGAAAGTGATCCAGAATGTGGCTGCTATGATTATCAGCGGCAGCAACAATGAAAGCTGCTCGGCCCAAATCGCACAAGCACTGCTAACATGCAGTGGAAACACAGTCACAGCAAACAATGGCCTTCTCTGGTCCACCAGCTGTGACAAAGTCAACAAGTCATACCAGGAGACTTCTACTGAACATGCTCAGCAGATTTCTGTCTGGAACGTATTCGGGCTCAATAACTCAGTTGAGGTCTCCATTAGAAGTGCAGTCCTTCAATGAAATACATGAAATCCATCTTTATTAGTTCATTTGCACTTTCTTTCATTTGCATCATCATAGGCTCCTTCCTTTTTGCTGCAAGTGAGTTGCCTCCACAGCAGCAAAACAGCAAACTTGTACTTCCCTCCTGAAGCTGTGGTCTGTGGCATGGCCATGTCACACACTGTTAGTTTTCCAGAAAGCTGCATGGACTCACGGTGCCTGGGGCCAAACTGGCGCCGTCAACTTCCTGGGCACAGGCAGTGGAGAGCACGCCGGCCGGTTCTATTTATAACCTCTTATTATCCAAATGAGGCTGAAAAGATAAGGCAGCAGCAAGAAAAAGGGCACAGGTTGTCAGGTTTTCTTTCAGCAAAGTAGCTGCTGTGCTTAACAAGAGGGAAATTCTGCAAATTCTGCACTTTTTTGTGTCACCTGCCAAGTGGCAGGGACACACTTAGAGATCACTTTTCCATCATCCTTCTGTTTGTCTGTCCATCATGCTTTCAGTATCTCAGTGACCGTGCAACATATTGACTTCAACCTTGGAAGATAGATACGTATTGAAAAGTAGAACTGCAGAGCACAAGAACCTCCTCTTATACTGGAGTTATTATCCTAAACTCAACACTTAATCACTTACTTTTATATACATGAATATACTTTCTGACAAGCCTTTGAGAAGGCAACTCATGTGTTCTTTGGAACACTCTTGCCTTTTTTTTTGTGGTTTTGTCACTATAAGCATGAGACGGTGGTACCAGCAGACCATTCAGGTTGCACGGATAGTCTTGCTTCTGCAGGATAGTGCATCCATACGTGCAGGTGCGTCTCTCAGCACAGTCTCAAGAATGTGGAGGAGACGGACTGTTAGACAAGAAGAAGTGGGTGCCATAAAACTGCATCAATTCAGCAACAGGCCTTTCTATTTTCTTCTAGTTTGTGTGAGGAGAAACAGAAGGAGCACTATCAGAGCATTACAGAATGACTTCCTGCAGGCTACGCATGTGTACTCCGCACTGTAAAGTCATTTTGGGAGGGAAAAAAGATGGACATTCCTCCTCAGAGGCAGTCTTAACAGGAATTACTAAATTGCTCCATAATGAACAGTCAATGATTCACTAAACATCCTTCAGCTCAAAAGGAGAGAAAAAACTGCAGTGATTTCTGTGTTTGTAAAACGTGCTTATTTTCACCTATACCACTGTCTGCTCCTAAACATATGTTTTTTTTTCTTTTAGACTCAAAACATAAAATATAATCCATGCATTCATCCATTTTCCTCTACCTATACAATTCATGGTAAACAAAATCTTTCTAGCAGAAAGCCGAAAGGCTAACGTCCTCACAAGGTGCGCGGTCCCTTTAAGAGATACCAAAACAAGAACATCCACTTCCTTTGTGCTAGTATGTGAAGGGCTACTGCAAGACTCTTAGTATTATGAAGTAAATACTAAATATTGAATAAAAGTATTGTTGGGCTTATACAGTAAATACATGGCGTCATACGTGTGCTCTTAATTTGTAAACCTAGTGAATTTACAATAAGCTGATGGCGGGCAGAAAAAGAAGGATGGTAGCATTGGCAGCAGGAGCAGAACAAACGGTGTCGTTAAATAAACACTACGAGCGGACCGAGCTGAAGCCAAAGGACTCACAAACCGGGCTAACAAAGCAGCTTAGTCAGGGTGAAAATGCTCAGAGTGCTGAGGCGGAACGAAGTCGTTATTTTACCAAGAATGAGCTGCAGCACAGACTCGGAGAGGACTTCTTCAAGCAGCCCTGCATCAGTTTGGCTAAAGCCTTCCTCGGCAAGGTAAGGCTGCCTTCTCATCTGGGTTTAACACTTTTCTTTTCAGGTCAAAAACCGTAAAATTTATAGCCAATTTATATCATAATAACCGCTTCACATACTTTTTAATCTGCTCCCGGTTGATTGAACTGACTTACTTACGTTCAGTGATTTTTACTTTAAATTTTAAGCATTGCTTGTTTGCTTAACTGACTTTTATATATTCTTCTTACCTCACCTTCAGGGATATCAACCCATCTATAGGCCACTGTGTGTGTCCATTTTACTTGCTTTACCTGCTTTGGTGCAAATGACAACAGGTGCACTGGAGAGGCAACATCAAGACAGCCCACCCAAAAAGGGAATGGTTTAGCAGGTTGCGGCCACAGACCACTGCTCTTCCCTTATCCCTCCTGATTTTTTTCTTTTTCTAGTTTTATGGTCTTGTCAATACTTGTAACATGAGACCATACCTGCAGACCATTCAGGCTGCACAGGCAGTCTAGCTTCTCCAGGAAAGAACATCCATACATGCAGGTGCAAGGTTTATTGTGTCTCCCAGCACAGTCTCAAAGAGTCTTGAGGAGACGGACCATTACATGAGGTGGGTGCTGTAGAACTGCAGCAATCCAACGGCAGGCCTTGTATTTGCTCCTTTGCGTGAGGTGGACCACTGGGATATCACTGGGATATGTTACAGAAATGAAATAGTCTGAAGACACCTTGGTGAAAAATGTGCTGCCTGCAACATCATCCAGCATGAAGGTATAGCAGCGGGTCAGTGATGGTCTGGGGAGGCATATCCTTGCAGGGTCCCAGAAGTCCCTGCAGAAATCCTCAGACCCTTCATTGTAAACCTCGTGAAAATATGACCATACCAAGTTTTTGAAGCAAACAGAATGTGTGTCTTTGCTGGATTAAATCAGAGATACTTATCAGTTTATCTTGTGTATACACACACACACACACACACACTTTTATCAAGATTAAACCAGGGCATTTTTTGTGGATTTGTCCTTAGCTTTTGTTCTGTAGCAAGTAGCCTTCAGCTAACTAACAAGTCCATGTATTGTAATGTATTGACCAATCATAACGGAAAAAAGAATCTCTGTCCCTTGTCCTGCAGGTGCTGGTCCGCAGGCGTGCTGATGGTACGGAGTTGCGAGGGAAAATAGTGGAAACTGAAGCTTACCTTGGAGGGGAGGACAAGGCCTCGCACTCAGCAGGAGGAAAACGCACTGAGAGGAACACAGCCATGTTTATGAAGCCCGGCACAATCTATGTGTATCCAATCTATGGCATCTATCTTTGTATGAACGTTTCCAGTGAAGGTAAAAGCTTTACCCACCAAAGGGGCAATATATTTTGTACATTGTCATAAATTTTGTGTACATATTGATATTATTCTTAAAAACAGATGCCAAAAAGCATGTTTTTTAATATTACAACATTAAACAGCAGTTCATGTTTTCTATAGTTAATGTGTAAAGGGCAAAAGGAAGGAGACAGAGTGGAGCCTTGCTGACTGATGCATATTGTGTGCTGTGTCGCTAAGGGGAGGGTGCTGCTGTATTGCTACGCTCACTCGAGCCCCTGCAGGGTCAGCCCGTCATGAGGCAGCTGAGGGCATCCAGACGCAAAGAGGGAGCCCGTCAGCTGAAGGACAAAGAGCTCTGCAACGGGCCTTCAAAGCTCTGCCAGGCTCTAAATATACCCCGATGTTTTGACCGTCGAGACTTAGCCTCAGACCCAGAAGTGTGGCTGGAGAGCTATCCCGACACGAGTCCGGCAGAACCCCAAGATATGGTATCAGCACCGCGCATTGGAATAGAGTCCCATGGGGAATGGGCTAAGAAACCGTGGCGGTTTTATCTACGTGGGCACCCCTGTGTTAGTGTTGTGAATAAAGAGGCAGAGAGAGACAGCCTCTGTCTGGAAATGTCATGAACGATTTAAGTCCCCAAGCCGTGAAGCCTGATACAGGGCAGGACAATGTCAAAAGGACTTAAGAGGAAAATTCCTGAAACTACTCTGCCATCTGTTCTCTTTATGGAGTTTAAACACTGAAGAAGAATAAAAAAAATTTACAAATACATGTTTGTTTCTCTGGGATATGTCTCACAGATGAAACTGACTTTCTTTTTTTTTAATTATCCAATTTTTATAATTTTGCTGTTCGGTTGCACTGGAGATTCTAGAATCAAGTTTTATATCTTATGTTTTTCTCAACCATGTAGTAGTAAGCTGCAGTTTAACACACTGTGTTCATGGTAGCAATGCAGAGTTGTACTGGAAAGTCGATTGAGACAATACTGAAGAACTAGACTCGGTTTATTAGTGTCTGTTTTTTTTGTTTTTTTTAAAAACAAAGGTTAGAAAACCTGCCCTTACACTGTGACTTTGGTTTGGTTTCATCTGTGATTTTTTTAATAAACATTCACACTTGGGAAATTTCCATCTCAGTGATTTCACAGATGTTTGGCCCGATCTGTTTCCCTCAGAGCAGGAACAGTCTGTCTGATGTTTGGACTCTTCCTTTTTTCTTCCCCATCAGGGATTCCTAAGGAGAGGTAGCTAAAGGTCTGGAATGATTGTTACTCACCGTGCCCCTCTGAGGCCAGCACAGATGATCTAACACATCTGGGGCACGTGAAGATGAAGTGAAACCTCCACTACACACCACTACACATTCCCATATTCACAAGGAAAGCCTTAAGGCATGCCTGATTATGTACAAAATAATTTATTACTGTAAACAAACATTTGACTCATGAAGGGAAAACATCTTGCACACACTTTTGCAGTTATGGGATTTTGTTTTAAAATGTCTTTGACCACTTAGCTGCGAGCCCAGAAGGCCATTATCTGCTGTCAAACTGACATTTTCCAGTTGGTGAGTGCTGAAGCGGTCTCTGCGTTGCTACTCCATGGGCGACTGAAAGATTGAAATAATTGGATCCTCATGGTTGGTCACCACAAGGACGCTGCGGAACTTGTCAAACAGCGTCTTTAACTGCGAGCGCCTCATGTTCTCATTGTACATAATCTCTTCCAGGTGGTGATGTCCTCGGAAATAGTGCAGCAGCCTGGAAGCCGTCAACATAACAAGGGAAAGAGTTTCAATGACTGATCAACAGTGTTCATCAACCATGATACAGGACTTCTGCACCTCTGATGGAATCAGTGGTGCTACTGTGCAGGCAGCACCGCTGGAATGCCAACTACCACACTAAAAAGCTCTCCAGACACTTTTACTTTCCAGCTAACAGCTGATAAATTAACTCTTCAGCCAATGTTTTCCAATTTCACAATATTCTGTATGTAGATTTTTCTAAACAACTACACAAATACTTTTTGATCCCCTGAAAGACAAAACATTTATAGTAATTTAAAATGGGATGCTCAAGATATCAATACCGCCTGTTGAGCTGTCATAGATCAAAAGGCAGCTGCAACTGTACCAGATTTATTACATGTCACGCTTTGCAAGACTGCTCAAATATGGTCTAAGGCTGTGGAATAACAATAGTTTGGTAAATCCAAAGCAAATCACAGCATCACTTTGAAACAGATAAAAGCATGAAGCAAAGGCACGCCATCAGTTCCTGTCATCCATATGCGCCGATCTCATGTTTGAAAATTAAACAGAATAATGGCAACCTTAAAACCACTTCTAATAAAAGCAGGCTATGCTCCTGTTGGCAGTTAAAGGTGGACTTAATCACCTGGCAAACATCCTCAGATCCTCTGGATTTTGTGCAGCGGGGATGTTAAGAATAAACTGCCTCTCATGCTCTGAAAGGCTGGCGAGCAGCGTCTCTGTCATCCTCTTGTTGAGTGGGGAGTCTCCACCAGGTAGCAGCTCTGCACTGGAGTTGTCCATACTGGGACTGGTTAGGGTCATGTCATCACTACTTGCTACACACAAGAAGAAGATGGTCACAAATTTTATAGTTGTTTTAATATATGTTACATCTATAAGAGCAGAGGGAGGACATACTCGGTGAGCCAAAACTAAGCGCGCTAGGGGTACTGAGACTGCGACCTCCTACTCGGGCAGACAGCGGAGGGTCTTCATCCCTCAGCCCTGGCTCATCCTCGCTGGGTGGTACCAACAAGCACACATAAGTGTGCAGCTGGATCAGCAGGCGGCGCTGCAGCATCCAAACCACCATCTGGATCAACTGGGCCTGGTTAATCAGCAAAGCAGCAAACTGCATTAAGATAAATTGAAACAAGGGAATCTGAAAATGCTCATATAACCAGGTCAAATATGTTTTAAAAATAGATCCACAAGAAAGAGTCTGATCCCATTCTCATGAAAAATGGAGGATGCAGAAACTAGAGATGATGTCCCTTTGCCATTTATAATTCATTGGGAACAGCTCTGCCAATACTTTTTTTTAAAAAAACCTTTATTTTACCAGGTAAAAATGTTTGAGAACTAGTTCTCATTTACAAACACGACCTGTGTGTGTCTCAAGGAGTATAACGTTTGTTTCGGTTAATTATTCAAAACAGATATACATCAGATTAGTTCATTAAAAATATGAAAAGGATGACAACAAATTAAAAAAAATATAGGGATTGGCACATTTTCACTGGTGGTTTAAAATTATTTCTCTTTATAAATGTGTCATACATATAGTCTACATCATTTATACAATAATCCTACCTCCTGTGCGGGAGCTTCCAGGGGGTTTCTAAACTCAGCCAGCGAGACAGGCAGTGAGAATTTGGCTAACATAGAGGGCAGATCATGACCAGGAAACTGCTGGGAAAACTCCTCAGCCAATGGTGAATATCTATTCAGAGAGAAGAGAACATGCTATTTGATAACAGAGCTTTTCCAATCACAATAACATCTTTTACATTTAATTCTAAACAATGTCGCAAGTCAGATCAGAAACCATATCTGCATGAGACAATGGCATGGATCAGATACTCACAGGCAGATGTTGGCATGTGGAGACAGCATGTAGACATTATTCTCACACAGTGGGTAGATGATAATTGCCTTGCCCCAATAAACCAAATGAGCAGCAATCTGAAAGATCTTAATGTGGAAATATCTGTCAATTAATCTCTAGGATGCCAAATAAAAGGATCTAAATGAGCAAATAACATATGCTACACATGGAGGCTTTCTTAGATTTACATTACACATATTCTCCACTAGATGGCAGTAACCACCATCTGGCTAAACAACATCTAATGGCATATTTATAAAGTATGTATGCATATAAAGTATGCCATTCAAGTGCCACACACTGCTAAATTAGATCTACAGTACAGCATTTTTTTTTTTAGAATTATAACATCTAATCACCAGACAAAGTCAGAATGACATCTGACATTTTAAAATGTAAATCTGGTGCAGGTAATGTGACTGTTCTGTACCTGAAGTAAGGCCAGGTCAGCATCTTGCGCCAGCTGCTGCAGGTTTTTTACCGCTGAGCAGGTTTTTATCAGGCGAACAAGTGCAGGGGAGCAGTCAGGGGAAGCTGGCTGAGGAGTGTCTTCTCATTTTCCAGCAGCAGCAGGGCATGATAGGGCCTGCAGGATGAAACACACAATACAGCATCTTGGATGAACACAATCTCTTTATCAGAGATAAGGACAGAAGCCAGAAGGAAGAGAGTCTGTAAAAGTGAACAGTCTATACATACATCTGTATGCAAAGGTTGAAATAAACTGACATTTACATTAGATACAGAGACATACCTATGCCACACCAGACCCATTAAACTGCTAGTTAATGCAAATATCCAATCAGCCAATCACATGGCAGCAAATCAATGCATTTAGGCATGTAAACATGAGCAAGATGGTCAAACAGCATCAGAATGGGGAGGAAGATGATTTAAGTGACTTTGAATGTAGTATGGTTGTTAGTGACAGACGGGCTGGTCTGAGTATTTGAGAAACTGCTGATCTACTGGGATTTTCCCACACAACCATCTTCAGGGTTTACAGAGAAAAAAGAAAATATCCAGTGAGCAGCAGTTCTGTGGGTGAGAATGCCTTGTTGGTGCCAGAGGAGAACGGACAGTCTGCTTCCAGCTGATAAGAAGACAACAGTAATTCAAATAACTCATTACAACCAAGGTTTGCAAAACAGCATCTCTGAATGCACAACAAACTGAACCTTGGAGTAGATGGTCTACAGAAGACCATACTAGGTGCCACTCCTGTCAGATAAGAAAAGTAAACTGAGGCTACAGTTTGCACAGGCTCACCAAAAATTGGACAGTAGAAGAATGCAAAAATGTCACCTGGTCTTATGAGTCTCAAATTCTGGTGTGACACTGAGATGGTAGGGTCAGTGAGCATCATTTAACTTCCACAGCCTTCCTGATTATTGCTGCCCATGTCCATTCCTTTACAAACACAATGTACCCATCTTCTGATGCCTGCTTCCAGCAGGACAGCACATCATGCCAAAAAGTTCAAATCATCTCAAACATGACTGAGCTCACCGTACTCAAATGGCCTCCACAGACACCAGACCTCAATCTAAAAGAGCATTTTCGGGATTTGGTGGAATGGGAGATTTGCAATATAGCTGTGCAGGCGACAAATCTGCAGCAACTGTGTGATGCTGTCATGTCAAAACAGCTTAGAATCTCTGGGGAACATTTCCAGTACCTTGTTGAATCTTTGCCAAAAAGAATTAAGGCAGTCCTAAAGGCAAAAGGGGGTCCAGACCAGTGCTAGCACAGTGTACCTAATGAAGTGGCTAATAAATGTGTTGATCAAAACTACAGCAAGTGCTGTAGTGTATGCTTAAGTGCCAATAGGTGGCACTGTAGACCAAACAAAATTCTGCATGTTTTGAGTACTTTATCTAGTAAGTAAATGCCCATGCTCACCAAATACAGCCTAGCTGTTTAAGACACAGCACTTCTTTAATATAAACTAATTGGAAATTCACCTATTCAGACTAACAGGCAAGCTGACCTGTTGATCAGTGAGGGATTTTAACAAAGCTGTGCTATTTGGCTGTCATGTGACCTAAGCTGACTGGCCAACTTAGTCTATTGTAAAGTGCTTTGAGTACCATGAAAATCACTATATAAGTCTAAGGCATTATTATTATTATTATTATTAAGTGTGTGTGTGTGTTTGAACGATTGTTAGGGTCATAAGTTTATCACTTGTGATAAGTCCTGTTTTCAACAAATCAGCTTATACACCCAAGTTCTAGGCTGTCACAAAAATAACTGTGTCTGCTGGACTTTCAACCATCTGAGTTAACACATTACTAATAGTATGATTATTGAAAATGTAGTTGAGCACACAAAGAATTTATAAACACAAGAGAATAATTCAGAAAGGCAACTCAAATTATTTGATCACGGAAAGACGTGTGAAAAATAGCAGGAAACCACAGAAACTCTAGAATAAATTTAATGTAAAAGTGGTCATTAAAATTGGATATAACAATATCAATTTAAATGTGGCACTAAAAAAAAGCCTCAACTTTATGCTTTGAGAAATGGGCTGATGGGTAAGGTCATTTTTTTAGCAACACAACTCACATCTGCTGTTCTCAGTTTGATTTCATCTAGTTCACATATTTGAGCCTTCCCCCTGTGTCATTTACTGCAAACAAGTTCCTTCTAGTTAATGCTAACCAAATAAAAAAGTTAAGTTGTTGCTGATATACCAGAGAGAAAAAGAAAAAGAAATGTAATGTACCTTATAGCCTTAAGGCTGCGCTCTAATGCCTCTGGGGGGATATAGGTGCCACCAATCCTGTGGATCTTGTGTGGTAAACAGAAGCTCACCTCCAGCCAGTCATTGATATGAAGTCGCACCACACCAGTTGTACAAAGGCTGAAAAAGCACCAACATCAGGTTATTACAATGTCATATATTGTGCAGGTTAAGAAAAAAAGAATTCAAATAGATGTGCAATTATGTAATCACACACCTGTCATACGCCTCTTTGAGGTCTCTTGCTAGCTTACATTTTGGAAGAATTTGTCTAAATGGGGACTCGGGGCTTCCATCTGCTGACACCAGGAGAAACAGAGCAAATATTATACGTCACAAAAGATGCATGTTTGACTGAGACCGAGCTGCAACGTTGATGTGTACTCTGATCTTGTATCTCACTCTCGGTCATGGTGGTAATTTCTTCCTGTACGGCCAGCATGAGTTTGGCCTCTCGGGTCAGGTACTGGCAACGGCGCTCCTCATGCTGCAGAGCTATAGCAACGCGGCGTGACAGGTTGTGCATGCAGCTGATGACAGATGGGTCTGCATTTGCCTGCAGGCCAAAGATGAGAAGCAGCCACTTTTTAATCATAATTACACGGAGAAAGAAAAACCCATCTATTACACTGCATTTACAACACCAGTGCCACAACAACACCAACACACAGTTTCTTGTGTGGCTCAGTTCACATTCATGTCCAGGCTGTTAGTGTTAAATGTCAAACATACTGCATATATTACCCCTAATGCGAGGTATTAATCTTAGGGTCAACCTGGACAGTTTGCCAGTCTGTAGAAAGCCTGACACAGACAGAGACACATTCACAATGTAAGTGTGGCAATTTAGAATCACCATTTAACCTAATCCCAGGTCTTAGAACTGTGGGAGGAAGCTGGAGTACCCGGAGAGAACCCATGCAGACAAGCAGAGAACATGCAAACTCCACACAGAAAGGCCCCGGCCAAACGGTGGATTTGAACACAGGACATTCTTGCTGGGAGGCAACAGTGCTAACCACCATGCCCTCTCTGTACAGTCACATTTTAAGCAAATCCGTTTGTATTTAATGTTTTCACGGCTGAATCTGAAGAATTTCCCAACACTTTGGATATAAAGTGTATCTTAATTTATCTTAAATTGAATATATGCAATAACTATACAGAGTCTCTGAAAATCTTCACTCTGGATGGAGTTTTTCAGAAGCTCCATTTTCAGTGACCTAATGCTGTTTACGTGAGAACCAAAGGCCAAAAACTCAGAGAAAAAAAATTCTCAATTTTCCAAAATACCCATGTGCATGTGGACAGAGCTTCACACAGTGCTGAAAGACTTTAAAGCTGTTATTTCTGTAACAGAGATCTCTTTGTTTAAAAGAAATAAGTGGATAAATAACTATAGAAAGAACAAGAATCTTTCTGGAATGTCACAATCGAACCATCCCATTCAAGTTAATACTGTTTTATTAGAGAAATAACATGAACAACACAGATAACCAACATGAATAAACATACAGAGTACATGTAAACAAAATGTAGCAGCATCTTGTTTACACACTGCCATGTGGGCCTGATATTTCTTTTATAGTTTCCAAAGTACAACTTTCACAGTTGCTGGGGAGATATTGAAAACATGACTAAGAACTTTTAACCCCCTCTCATGCTGGGGGCTTCCTGAGAAACGTGACTCAGCATGGGCGGGGATGAGCTGGCCAACATGATTAAGCGTAGCTGAATCTCTCCCCCCTCCCTCTGAGTTCCCATGCTCTCACAGATAAAGTATACTGGAATGTTATCACCCACACATGCCACTCCCATTCTCAGATTACCAACACAAAACTTAAACTTCCCACCCACAGCCAGCTAAATGTAAATGAATATTACCAAGTTTTAAGATTATAATATTGAGAGTTTTATGTAGATCAAAGTGTCAGTTATACACATAAAATGTAAAATTAAAATCAAAAGAATGTGTTTTTTCATACCCTGAGTGCAAACACCACGTTGAATAAGATCATCGTAGGCATTTCTCTCTTAGGTGAAGGATCTATTTTAGAAACCTGCAAAGAAAAATGTCACATTTGTCACAAGACGCAAAAAAAACAAATAAGTCTTTATAATAAAATGCTAGTCTACAGTCTGTCATCTTGTCATTATGGTCAAAAGCCTTATACAGAAATTGCTGTAGAGCAACCAACAAGTGACACCATTTTTTTTTAGATTCATTTTTTCTATGACTATGATATCTCAACACACCAAATAAAACCAGTGTAGTCCAATATAACAAAATCAAATGTACTGCATAAAACCCAAAGATGTTCAGTTTGCAGACATAAATAGCAAAAAAGAGCAGCACAGTATTTCATTTGATAAAAAATTCACACTTTTCACTATTTTTGCTGCTAAAATGACTTAAATAATGGAGACATAATCAAAATGTTTAAGCTGCAGGGTGCAGTGACCTCATGAATTCACCACAGTGGACAGAAATGAAGAGAAGTGCTGCCTGAAATTAGTGGTCATTTTAAGTCAGATACAGTAGGTGTTTTAATTAATTGCAGTTCAACACAGGCTGCCCGTTATTTTCACTGTAAGACTTGTGTATAATAACTTGTGTCTATAAGACCCTGTTGTGATACACCATTATCTTGGCAACACATGAAGTGACTCATTAGATTAAAGGGCTATCAGCAGGGGGCACGACTGAATTAAGACTTCTTGGCCAAATTTCAAAGCTCAATAAGGTTATGATAAAATATAGAAATTATTCATTCAAGCTAAATCCCAAGACACACCAGCATAATAATAAAATGACAAGAATTGCCAATAATTTTTTCTAACTATGTCAAATATGATTTAAAGTGATCATTTCTATTGTTTATTTATTAGGGAGACTAATAAATAAACAATAAACACAAAGTATAGCTAGTCTTCCTGGGGTACATATTAAAAATTACATTAGAACATTAGAATTACACTAAAAATCAATAAACGCAGAGGTGAAACAGCACATATACACACACACACACACACACACACACACACACACACACATACACATTAATTCTGCTGCACTTCCGGTACATGCAGGATTCACAAGCTTGGGGAGGAAGAGTGTACGGCTTAATTTAAAGAGGGAATTTGTTACAATTCTTTTAACACTGAACAAAGCACGCCCTATTTTACACCTGCTCTGTGACAGATAAGACAGTAAATGTATCTGAAAACCCAGAAGTGATGTTATCACAAAGAGACTGTAATTGCTCAAACCTGTGAGCACAGTGCCAAGACTGACTGTCTTAAAGCCATCACACTGCAATGCAAAATCGTGTGCGGAGGCCAACGGATGATGGTCCACAGCCACGCGCAGAGAGAACGCAGAAACTGTCCACAACACTTGTCTGCAGCCTTCTGCAGGATTCTTTGTGTCAGTGTGACAGGGGTCTTTATACAGTAGATCTTCACTGAGTCCTCACTCCACATGTTTAGAGCCAAGGCCTGTGTTTTTCCTCAATACTAATAGGGACTTAAGTGTGGTTAAGAGCTAGAATAGCTGCCCTGTACAAGACGCATACAAGCCATGGCTGTATTACAGGCAATAGGTACAGTGGTGTGAAAAAGTGTTTGCCCCCTTCCTCATTTCCTGTTTTTTTGCATGTTTGTCACACTTAAGTGTTTCGGAACATCAAACCAATTTAAACAATAGTCAAGGACAACACAAGTAAACACAAAATGCAATTTGTAAATGAAGGTGTTTATTATTAAAGGTGAAAAAAAATCCAAACCATCATGGCCCTGTGTGAAAAAGTGATTGCCCCCTAAACCTAATAACTGGTTGGGCCACCCTTAGCAGCAACAACTGCAACCAAGCGTTTGCGATAACTTGCAATGAGGCTTTTACAGCGTTCTGGAGGAATTTTGGCCCACTCATCTTTGCAGAATTGTCCTAATTCAGTTACATTAGAGGGTTTTCGAGCATGAACGGCCTTTTTAAAGTCATACCACAACATCTCAATAGGATTCAGGTCAGGACTTTGGCTAGGCCACTCCAAAGTCTTCATTTTGTTTTTCTTCAGCCATTCAGTGGTGGACTTGCTGGTGTGTTTAGGATCATTGTCCTGCTGCAGAACCCAAGTTCGTTTCAGCTCGAGTACACGAACAGATGGTCGGACATTCTCCTTCAGGATCTCTTGGTAGACAGCAGGATTCATAGTTCCATTTATCACAGCAAGTCTTCCAGGTCCTGACGCAGCAAAACAGCCCCAGACCATCACACTACCACCACCATATTTTACTGTTGGTATAATGTTCTTTTTCTGAAATGCAGTGTTCCTTTTACGCCAGATGTAATGGGACACACACCTTCCAAAGAGTTCCACTTTTGTCTCATCGGTCCACAGAATGTTTTCCCAAAAGTCTTGGGGATCATCAAGATGTGTTTTGGAAAAATTGAGACGAGCTTTAATGTTCTTTTTGCTCAGCAGTGGTTTTCTCCTTGGAACTCTGCCATGCAGGCCATTTTTGCCCAGTCTTTTTCTGATGGTGGAGGCATGAACGCTGACCTTAACTGAGGCAAGTGAGGCCTGCAGTTCTTTGGACGTTGTTGTGGGGTCTTTTGTGACCTCTTGGATGAGTTGTCGCTGCGCTCTTGGGGTAATTTTGGGCGGCCGGCCACTCCTGGGAAGGTTCACCACTGTTCCGTGTCTTCGCCATTTGTGGATAATGGCTCTCACTGTGGTTCGCTGGATTCCCAAAGCTTTGGAAATGGCTTTATAACCCTTTCCAGACTGATATATCTCAATTACTTTCTTTCTCAATTGTTCCTGAATTTCTTTGGATCTCGGCATGATGTGTAGCTTTTAAGGATCTTCTGGTGGACCTTACTGTGTCAGGCAGCTCCTATTTAAGTGATGTCTTGATTGAGAACAGGTGTGGCAATAATCAGGCCTGGGTGTGGCTAGAGAAATTGAACTCAGGTGTGAAAAACCACAGTTATAGTATGTTTTAACAAGGGGGGCAATCACTTTTTCACACAGGGCCATGATGGTTTGGATTTTTTTTCACCTTTAATAATAAACACCTTCATTTACAAATTGCATTTTGTGTTTACTTGTGTTGTCCTTGACTATTGTTTAAATTGGTTTGATGTTCCGAAACACTTAAGTGTGACAAACATGCAAAAAAACAGGAAATGAGGAAGGGGGCAAACACTTTTTCACACCACTGTAATTTTTAAAATGATTAGCTCAGTTTGCAGAGCTGGACCTTTTTAGTCTCATTTCTACACAGAGATCGCTTCATAATGAAATCCGTGTGCACACATGGAGCTCTCAGACATCACAAATCAAACTTTCAAGTAGTTTTCTTTTTTAAACTTCTCTCTAGCATCAGACCTGTTACACACTATGTTAAAAACAGCTACAAATATGACTCAGATCAGAAGTGTGTTAGGTTAATGTCTGAATCTTACAATATGCTGCTCAGTTGTCACTAAATGTATTTTTTTTCCCTTTGACTTTGGCTAAAACCTGCAACCTCACATGGCATGCATAAACACAGGCGGCACAGTAACTTCATTACCATGCAGATCAGTTAGGATCTACCTTTATACAATATTTTCTATCCTTCTACTATTCATCCTACAGATCACCTGTTACACACAGATGTCTGATTTATGCGGCAGACTTGTTTGCAATAAAAAAAGATTTCTCTGTATAAATCCTGTGCTATAAATGAGCTATCAGATTTAACCAGAGGATGTCTGACCCAACCTCGGAGAGCCCACACAGTCTCTGCCGGTTTCTCACAGAAGAGTTTGCCCTTCTATCACAACACATTGATCTGAATGCTGTTTCTAGACAGAAACAATGTATAAAATTAACACTTACAATGTCTCGCATCTTGAATTGCTCTTGATAGACTGTGTTGCTCGTGAATCAGTGAATAGTTAGCCTAGCACCTGTGAACTCTAAGTGTTTTTTTTTTTTTTTTTTGCAATTGCAGCCTTACACTAAGATGCCTCATATAGCAAATCTGAACCTATAACTTGCTGTATGACCAGAACAACTTATTTACTCCTGCCAGCACTCAAGCTCAAAATTTTATTGGTCCCTACCTGAATGATGGGAGGATGCTGAAGGAGGGTAGGGTGGCCCACAAATCGAACATTGTCTATCTTCAGTTCAAACTTCTTTCCACACATGTCAGATTTGGTGGCCAGGATGGTGGAGAGGATGATGTCAGAGAACCTGAAAGAGGCAAAAACCCCAATAAGAAAATGAGCAGCGTGAGAAGAGCGGAGACAGAATAGAAACAGCTGAGAGAAGTGAGAAAGTTTAAATTAGCTCAGTTTGCTTAGACTTTTCACATTCCTGTCTATAGGAGAGGTTGCATTAAACAGATCCATCTGCCTGTAATGTAATTCAACAAGTGTATAATTGGGGAAGAAAAAAAAAGCTTGTGTGCCTACTAGAGAGGCGAAAAGAGGAAAAAGGCCTCCTTGCAGAAAAGGTGAAATCGCTTTATGAATGAAGAACGTGAAAGACTCATGCTGGTTTGACTTAAGTAACTCATGCTGCGATCAAAAGGATACAAATTAAGGTGCTATCCTCCAGAAATATTTAAAAAATAATAATTAAACACACCACAGACTTATTCCACCACCACAATTTAAATTCTGTTCTTTAAAGTTGACTACATGCTAGAGGTAATAAAAACAATACAGATTAAAGCTTCAATGGTAGCCTTAAACTGATTTTTTATTTTTATTTTTTTTTAAACCCAAGCACTGATTCATTCACTTACGATGTTTTAAAAGGATTCGGTACTGAGATGAGGGTTGGAGATCCATATATGACACAAAATAGGAAAGAAGGGGATAAAAAGACAGGGGTGATCTAAGCGAAGGAAAGGTGGTTTAGAATGATTTCGTCTTACCCTGCTACCAACTGTTCGTCAGTTAGTGGAGATTGTTCTCTGAAATGGGGATTGGGCCACAAAAAAGAAGGAAAAAAAAAACAAACAAAGGGGAAAATGCAACACACAGTTGGGCTAAATGCATAAAAATGGACATCAAAACAAGCCGAACAAACATGTGACAATGTGATGTGAAAATGCTGGTCTGATTAAGTCCTAACGCAGGCAACGCTGGTTTGTGAGCTTCTATATCAGCCACAAATGGTTTTAAAGGCATCTAAGTTTGTAATAAAATATAGAGATACAATAAAACAAGTCTGAATGAGTTTATGATTATGTAAACCTTTTCCAAGCCACTTTGCACTGGTCTCGTAGAGCAATTACTGCATGGCTTCAGCTGCTGTACTTCAAAAATGGCAGGTTATGTAGCTAAAAATGACGATCCCCTGCCAGATCCTGTGATACATGCCAATAATTATTTTCCACTCTATTTCTTTTGTCTCTCATGCACATCACACGGCAGGACATATTTACAAACAAAATGGAAAATGTTACTAATTATTTCCCCATTTGTGCCCTGCTAAATTGGTCTGGGAAATTCCTACACTACCTGCCCATATCTATAGGATGTTACATGTTTAAATGTGACCCACTGTTGGCACTGGTTACATCATAAACACCAAATGAAAGCTGCTTTTATATAATTTAAAGGCAATGATTGATGTTGTTGTGACAGTGACAATTACAGACTGATCTGAGCATTAATCAGCTATTGACACCTCTGTGAAGCAGTCGTATGCTTTTGTTTTTTAAACCAAGTCCTTCAACTACATTCAGATTGAGCTTTTACAAAGCCTGATGTGATTACATAACAACTACTTTGATGCACCCTTACTAAAACAGAATTCAAATAGAAAGCCTTCTAAAGCTGCAGTTTAGGAGATTACATACACTCACTGACCACTATACTAGACACACCTGTTCAACTGCTTGTTAATCTAATCAGCTAATCACACAGCAGCAACTCAATGCATTTATGCATGTAGACAACATGCTGAAGCTCAAACTGAGCATCAGAAAGGGGAAGACAGATGATTTCACTTTAAATATTGTATGGTTGTTGGTGCCAGATGGAGCCAAACCCAATACTAGCCAGGTGTACCTAATACAATGGCCAGTGAGTGTATTTATTTTACCAGCTGGGAAAAGTGCGCCGATTCAAGCAGCAGCTTGGGCTATGACAAATATTAGGCACATGGTGAGGTGAAAGCTTTTCATTTTACACAATTACATTTTGATTTTAAAGAAGTTTATTAATGCTCATCCACACCATGAATTTAAACCAGTGGTCCTCAAATTTTACTGGCATGTTCACAGCCTTATCTTTAAGTAAATAAAAGTTACATTTTATTTAAATAAATGTTCGTATGACAGAAAGAGAAAACTCTTGCTTGTTCAGTTCACTAAAAAACAAAAAAGCCCAAACATTTTAAAGCATCTTATTTTAACTACATATTTTTCCCTGGTAATCCATGCCCACTGTTTGAGAACCACTAATTTAAAACGTGTGCCAGCATCTCTAATACTGCTGAAAAATAAAGTGTTTCTGGATGGAGGAAAAAAAAAAAGATTACATACATAGGGGAGGAAAATATAATGAGCGTAAGAAGCTCATTTGGATCTCAGAATGAAAGTCAGTTTAATAATACATAAAAAATATATGAAAATTAGAAAAATACCTTGAATCACCATCCTGATCATCAAGACCATCCCCAGCTGTGTTCAGCGCATACGGATTCCGTTGTTTTGCTTGTGGACAGATACCGGTGAGAGTCAGACATTATTAAAAAATACATATTAATTTCACAACAATATCAAGAACCACTATTAATACAATATTCTATTGATTTTAACTCACTGATCATGAAAAGTGTGTTAGCAAAGTGCATGCTCGATGTACTTTTACTGGATACAGCCATAGTTCATTCCCCTAGTCCTGGTAAAGGTTACCTACATCTGCCATACCAAGCACCAGCACTTCATTCACTCACTATCAGTTTTTAATGGCTTTTTCTGCACATACTGTTTTTTGATATTCAGCCACTGTGACTGCTTTTTGCCTATCCTTCAACATGTGAACAAAAGTCAAAAGGGCCAGAAAAACTGGCGTGAATAAATATATAAAGAAAGAAAGAACTGACTCTGACTGAAACGACATAGACATACACCTTAAAGACAACCATAACACAGCGAGGCTGCTGCATTGTATTGAATCATCCTGCTGTTTTATTATCGCCTGTAAATGTATAATTACTGGGAAGTGAAAGGGAATTTGCATGTAGGTAGATCTTTGTTTCTGCTCAATGCTAATGATCCGCCTACCTGACACAGATGACGGACACTCAGCGACTCTTTGGTAAGGATATCGGAAAAGAAGTTTGTTCCCTCGGCTGCCAGAGCTAACCAGTATGACGCTAATGGGGCTGGTTTTGTCACCGCTTTTGTATGCACCACTTTGGGACTGACTGTAAAAGGACTTTCGGTCATCTGGTTGACGGGCTGATGGGTTTAGCATCATGTTAGCATTCTAGCTAACTCCTAAATTAGCTCCGACAACGCAGGAAGCGTTAGCTTACTTCACTTCAAGCTGCTGTAAACGACAGTGTTTGCCATACACACCACACTGACCTGAGACAAATTACAGCCTGACTAAAGTTAAATCTGAGGCCTGGCTATTACACCCTACCGCCCATCCATCCACCACTGTTGGGATTGTTTTGTGTCACCTTGAAAAATGTTCGACTGAAACAAAGAGGATGGCTATGAAATCCTTCCGTTCCTGTTTTATCTATCTGTATAGTACAGTGCAAAAGTACTTTGCACTGATCATTTTAAGAGGAATTTTGTGTTTGTTAAAACTGGCCTATGAAAAAAGGCACCTAACTCACTAGTGTTTTCTCACGACCGATACCAGATAACCTAAAAACGAAGCCATTATAAGAAAAAATCAGACTGAGAATCTATTAAAAACATGATTTAAAGGATTCAGTGGATTTATATGTAAGGTGATTATATCCTAAGAAAGTAAACATTGTTCAAAGAGGATGTTTGTGTAGGGTGTTTGTCGTTTGTCAGCACTGGTATACCTATACCCCTCAGCACTGGTATACCTATACCAGTGCTGAGGGGTGGTTTGCAATTGTGATGTATCCAGATTAAAAAATAAACAGCTGTGAAGGACAAATATACAATACTTTATTTGCATCCAGTTCTGTCAGCTTCCTATAACCTTAAATTGAGGCCAAAGTTTGTTTGTTTGTTTTTTCTCCTCAAGACAAGCAACTTTAATGTCTAATTGTATCTGCTATAATACATTTGGGCAACTGTTGGAGCTTTATATCCCCTGCAACCCTCAATTAGCAAAAGAAGATGGGTGGATGGATGGCCCTCACTTTATTCTCTGTTTCAAATATCTTACAAGTACGAGACCTTTGTTTATTCAGTGCACTTGCATGCATTGAAAGCTGCACTGTAATCTACTACGGCAAGCATTCCAAAAGTCAAGAGTGCTGCGGCCCACTTAAAAATCAGAAAATCCCATGGGGCCCCCCAATCTTAAATTTTCATTTGAATCAAATAAGTAACATATTCCCTTAAAATTTTTATTCAAAAACATGAACTGTAAATACTTGTGAGTGATTTCAAGCTGAATTTCTGTCAGTACCCGGCCCACACTTTGGGATGCACTGCACGAGACATAGACAGACTTTATTGTCATTCAAATTACACCGTATAGAACAATATTATGTTATGCTGTTCTTTTGGAGTAGATTCACACGTGTGTGTATGTATATATATATAATATATATATATACATACATATGCACACACATACACACACAAGTCAACAGTATAATGACATATGGGAAGAAGCTGTCTTTTTAATTTATGGCACACTGCAGAAATAAAGCACATTTTAATAATGGTGAATATGTGTAAAAAAAAAAATACTAGCAGGATAAGCCTGAATGGGTTAATTTTTAAAATGTTTTACTCATCAAAAACTAAAAGACACGAGCACCCACTGTGTATCAGTTCCACAGCTTTCAGCCACCGCCCTTATGATATATGATGCGATGCACTGTTATCATTAATTTCAGAAAACCACTCCCTTTTATATCAAACTCCACATTTTTTAAGAAACCAGAATAACCGTTTTCCTTCGCAAAGATAAGACATGCAATATTGTAAATAACAAATACACATTTTGCTGACTCTTAAGACGAGTCATGTGAAATTAAGTGCATACGCACCTTAATCTCACATCCGAGGCTGCAAAATCACATCACCCTGACACTTTTTCAAATGATGATACCACAACAAGTTGTAGCCAATTCAGTGAATGCAACAGCTTCAAATCAGAAACATTTTGTGAACAGGAAGACTGCTGCACATCATTTTGTTGTAAATGTGAACTGGCACTTTAGAAACAGTGGTACTGTCTGCCCAGGGCGGAGAGGACCTTCTGCCATACAACTTAATACTCACAAATAAAGAGCTGCATTCACCAAGAGGAACACAGATTTTTCACATTTGATATGTTAGAATGAATACTGATTGAGCCTCAGAGGTGATATTAATACAGTGCATAAATGGAGGTGAGGATATTCACAATCCAAAAATGTAAACAAGTAAAAAGAAAAGTGGAGTCTGCACACCAGTGAAAAGCTCCTGAATTAATTTTTGGTACAATACCATAATATACTGTGCCCGAAACATTACATTTATTATGGTATTGTATTAAAAATCATTCAGGAGCTTTCAGTGTGCATGTGAGGACTCTACTTTTCTTTTCATCAATTTATTGTATAACATTAAATATCACTGAAACATGTTCCAGTATAGGTGAAGAGGTGTGAATAAGCAGTGTCAGGAAACATTTCATAAATATAAAATAATTAATAAGTTTTTCTTGAAAGTTTACATTGAGATGACACTTTAATGAGAGGTGAGTTATTCTTGAGATAATTGCAGTTACGATTGAGTGTAAATATTCAGAACTTTTCTGATTCTTAATGTTGTATTGTCGGGTAAACGTCTGTTGCCCTGCCCTCAGCCCGTGCTGGGATAGCAGCCTCTGGGTGGCAGCTGTCATCAGAATGTGTTGCCTCAGGTCTTCAGTGATCTTGGGGGACCGCGGACGGATCGGGTGTCCTGGGTCTCTTTCAAATGTTTTTTTTACGTGTTTCATTACAGATGCAGTGGATGGTGAGCCATTGTGCTTTACTTCTTTTTTTTTCTTCCTCTATTTCTTTTCCTTGCCCCTCTTTGCTAACCCGCACCTCCCCAGCTATCACCTCTGGTGTTGCAAAAGTACACATACATTCATGTGAATAACAAAATTAGTGCACAGAGAATCTATAGAGCTCTATGTGATTGGCACAACAGAGCATTCAAGCCTTAATTCTGCTTGCTACAGCTGTTGGACTAAACAGGTATTAAAATTAAACAAATAAATAAAAGTACAACTTAAATGATCACTCAGAGAATGAATATGATTTGAGGTTTTTTATTGGTGCATTTTATCAAAGAGATATATGGCTTTGCAATTACTTTTATGACTGTTGCACATATTTGATAAACTGCCACTCCAGAGCCTTAGTGGTACTGTCTACCCAGCGCAGAAACAACCACAGCCAGAAACTTCTGCCAGGCTTCCTGGGCCTCAGCAGTGAAGACGCTGGGGCCAAACTTAGCGGCCACACACAGGCTGATGCACTCAGCAAGTGCCTAAAATGAGAGAAAAAAAATGGTTAGGACAGGTGCATGAACAAATTAACCAATTGCATCAACTCTATTAGTGATGAATGTTGCTGGGTGCTGGTGGGGACATACCCTGAAGTTATCAGGATCCACATGGAGCTTCTCGGAGTGCATAACGCTCAGGCTGGCGTAGACCTGCTTGATGTTGTCCATGTTCTTCACAGCACTTTCCAGACCACCCATCACGGTCTTTCCATGCTGGGCCACTTTGGGGTTTCCCATAATGGCAGCATTGGTGGACAGGTCTCCAAAGGTTTTAAAGTATCTCTGACTCCAGGGATACACAATCAGAAGCCTGGAATAAAACAAGACACATGATAATTATTTTAGTGCACATAACATTACAAATAATACATTTACACTAAAAAGATAAACTGATAGATTGGTTTCAGCTCGTTTTCAAGATTATATGAAAAGAAAGTCATACAACATACATACATACTGAATATGTTTCTGAATTGAAATGAGACGCAGGTTACCTGGTGATAGCTTGGGGACCAATTTCTCCCACGTCAATCTTTCCCCACAGGCTTGTGATGGCTTTGCGCTCAGCATCTGTCCACTCGACCATTTTGACAGCGTTAAGGTTTTCACGGCTTTGAAAACACTATGATCAAAAATCTTTTTGCAAACGCCAGTCCTTTAGAGCTTTTTATTAATTATCCAGAGCCACACCTCTGGGTCGTGGACGCATCTGATTGGACGATAGTGGACAAGTTTTTGGGTTGTTGCCCAGGAGTAAGATAGGATCGTTACCAGTCCTGGAAAATAAAACTATTATACAACTTCATCCAATATATATAAAGTGATATAAATAATAGAGAAAACATATAAGAATTATAGGTTAAAATATAATATAATCAAAAAATAATTTAAAAAACATTTAAATTATGAAGTGAGCCTAAATGTAGGGTAGAGACACGGTTTCCGAGGGCGATGTGGACCACGGTTATAAAATTGGGTTCTGGTCTGAATTACTGCTTAAGAAATAGCCTAAAAATGCAAAATTATACAGGACACATCTCTGATATCCGCATGAAAAGGACAAAAAAAATTGTTTTGAAAACAATTCCCCAACCGTTTATACGCATTTGTGGTCGTATCGATAAACTACGCACACTCTATACTCAAATTTTCTGCCACTATAACTGTTAACTTTATTTTTTCCTACTTTTCTGTTAAGAAATCCTCTTTGGATTTCAGTAGGGATGCATCAGTGGAGCAGCGCACATTTCTTGTGAGAATCACGTGTTAACGTTTGTAACCCACAGCCACTGTGTCAGTGTGTGAGACAGGGTGGCAAAGGAGGGGACAACTTGGATATGATTACTTACCAATATTTTTCATGTCTAATTTCTTGATTATTTGGTGTTATTGCCTAACTCTTCATGCTCTCATCTGATTTTCTTTTGAGACCTAACGAGCTCTGGCAGTCATAACTCATTTGTCGCTTTTTAGTTTTGCACTTTGGGCATTTCGTGAATTTTTTTTTCTTGGGGGGGGGCGCAACCTCTTGCATTTTGACCCATTCAATATTCATTTAAGTAAAACCAATGCACAAAAATGTTATTATCATTTTTTTAATACAATACGTAAGGGCTTAAAACCAAGGAGGACTGGTAACTTTTATCTCAAGAAATTTTTTTATCTCTGAGGTGGGGTTTAAATTTGATGCTGGGTGTGGTCCAGTTTGGTGTTGTATAAAAACGATAGTGACAAATCATCGACATATTTTCTTTCAGTTTAGTAAACTGAAAAAAACGCAAACATGAGTCTCTCTGGAAAAGACAAAACAGTGGTGAAGAACTTCTGGGATAAAGTTGCCCCGAATGCCGCCGAGATTGGAGGAGAGGCTCTGGGCAGGTTGGATTCAACCTATTTATTTTCAATTTTTTAACTTCTAAAATTTACGTACTTTTAATTAATTACTAATGACTTTTCATATTTCCATCCATTGAATCCATGTTTTACAGGATGCTGACTGCATATCCCATGACCAAGACCTACTTTTCTCACTGGGCTGATCTGAGTCCTAACTCTGCGCAAGTGAAAAAGCATGGCGCAACCATCATGGCAGCAGTTGGAGACGCCGTAGCGAAGATTGACGACCTTGTTGGCGGTCTGTCTACCCTCAGCGAGCTGCATGCTTTCAAGCTCAGAGTGGACCCTGCCAACTTCAAGGTAAGCTCCTCCGGTTGCATCAATGCAGCACACTGCAGAGCGAGATCACCGTTACTCAAGAGGCAGAGCAGTTTTTGACCTAACATGTTCATTTATATTTGCCGTATCACAGATCCTTTCTCACAACATCATCTTGTGCCTGGGTATGTTCTTCCCCGGAGACTTCACTCCCGAAGTCCACGTCGCCTTTGAAAAGTTCATGCAGAACGTGGCTTGGGCTCTGTCCGAGAGATACCGTTAAGATCCAGGAATTCCGGAGCACCGACTGCAGTATGCCGTCTATCATCTACAACAGTGTCTCTCGAAATGGTAGAGCTCCGTTAATAAATGTAATAAACACTGGAAGTTTGTCTTTTCTTTTTTGCCTGCATTCCTTCGCCATCCACCTTTGACACCCTTGCAAGGGCAGTGCTAGGAAATTCAAAAAGATAGTGGAAGCGAGAAGAGGGAGCATGGGGAAAGAGATAATTGGGCCAGACACGCAATACAATGGTGTCAAATACAAAATTTGGCCACATTTAGTATTTTTTCACACCGTGGTGGAAAAAGTACGCCCACCATTTGCATAAATAGCCTATAAATATACAGAAGGGTAAAAATACAGTGCAAGTCTAGCAATTAAAAAGTCCAGCTTGGTAGAACGGCGTCATGACTAATGCCACTCATGCAGGCTAAAGAACCCGTCAACACTTCTTTATTACCATCAGCACAAAATAGAATTGTTCCAAACACCACAAGATACATGAATTTCATTTACTATGCACGGTACAAGTGCAGTTAAATAATTTAATTTGGTATTTTATATCATTGTCTAGTAAGTAATTGCATCCTAGTGCCGCGTGGTTTACTCTTACCGTAAGTAATCAACATTTTTAACAAGCTTTCTTATACAGATCCAGTACCTGCTGCTTGTTTATCTAGAATACACAGAAAATAAGAGGAATTTCAGCAGTGTTCGGTTTTCCAGCCGTTGCCCTCACGACACAGTATTTTTTTGATGCGCTGTTATCATTAAAGTCACAGACAACACCCATTTATATCAAGCTGCACATTTTGACAGAGGCCAGGAGGCGACAGTTATGCCTTTGAAATAAAATGTAGTTAACAACTTTCTAATTCTTTTATGAGGTTTATCGTTCTGGATAGTGAAATGTGTTATATATATATATATGTGTGTGTGTGTGTGTGTGTGAAATGCATCATTATTATTGTAAACACTGTTGCATTTAGCACACAATTATGTATAAGCATGCATACGAGCTCTACAATCGTTGCCTGATGGGCTGAGGTTGAATCTCACTGACTGATACATTTAAAGGCTTTAATTGAACAATCACTCCGATTACCCTTCAATGATTATCTCAGCGTCATCTGCTCTTGGGAGTCGAAAATGAAAAAAAATTACAATTAAAACGATCGAAGAGATTTATTTAATTAGAATTTTATTTTGTTTATACTACTGCACATCATTGTTTGTGAATGAAAACTTTGATTCCATTGTTACTGTCCAAAGGTGCAGACGACCACAGCCAGAAATTTCTGCCGGGCATTCTGGACATCAGTGGTGGAGACTTCCGGTCCAAACATGACCCCCTCCCCCCAAAAAAAGCCTGGATTAATTTCAGCCAGAACCTAAAGTGAAAGTGGTCATAATAATGACAATAATTAATTGAATAAAACTGCAATCTTCATCATTAATTCAATTCAATTCAATCAAACTCAATTTTATTTTATTTTTATAGCGCCAAATCACAAAAAACAGTAGCCTCAAGGCGCTTTGTATTGTAGGTAAAGACCCAACAACAATATTGGGAAAAAACCAGCAGTCAAAACGACCCCCTGTGAGTAAGCATTTGGCGACAGTGGGGAAAAAAAACTCCACTTAAACAGGAAGAAACCTCCGGCAGAACCAGGCTGCTACAACCGGTTGGTGTTGAGGTTATAGAGACAGAACAAAAGACACACTGTGGATGAGAGCCAGAGATTAATAATGACTAATGATTAAATGCAGAGTGAAGTATGAACAGAGTAAAAACTAGAAGAGGGAATTTGATTATTATTTTTTTCTTTTTGGTATGGCAACAGATTGAATAAGATATATTATTCTGGAATTACTTTTATGACTGTTGCAAATATTTGGTAAACTGCCACTCCAGAGCCTTAGTGGTACTGTCTACCCAGCGCAGAAACGACCACGGCCAGAAACTTCTGCCAGGCTTCCTGGGCCTCAGCAGTGAAGACAGTGGGGCCAAACGTGGCGGCCACACACAGGCTGATGCACTCAGCAAGCACCTAAAATGAGAAGAAAAAAGAAATTAAGACAGTTGCATAAATTAATAAAAGAATCGCTTCAGATTCATTAGTGATGAATGTTGCTGGGTGCTGGTGGAGACATACCCTGAAGTTATCAGGATCCACATGGAACTTCTCGGCGTGCATAACGCTCAGGCTGGCGTAGGCCTGCTTGATGTTGTCCATGTTCTTCACAGCATTTTCCAGACCACCCATCACAGTCTTTCCGTGCTGGGCCACTTTGGGGTTTCCCTTAATGGCAGCACTAGTGGACAGGTTTCCAAAGGCTTGGAAGTGTCTCTTAGTCCAGGGATACACAATCAGAAGCCTGGAATAAAACGATCAAAGCAAAAGAAAAAGTTAAATTGCAATGCTTTGAGCTGTTTTCAGTGTCAGATTAATAATAAATGACCACCCTGTGGTAAAAAGCATTTAAAAACAAGAAAATAGACCATTTAAGATGCGAGATAATAAAGCATCTTTAAGCTATCGTATAGCAACTCACCTGCTCAGGGCCTGGGGTCCAATTTCACCCACATCAATCTTTCCCCACAGGGACGTGATAGCATTTCTTTCAGCATCTGTCCACTCAACCATGCTAGCAGAGTTAAGCTTTTCTCCAGCTTAGCTGAAAACAGTCTGTGATCATAAGTCTCAACAAATAGGAGGATTTTATTAATTACCTTTCTGCTCCACCTCTCAACCCCGAAGCATCTGATTGGACCAGAACCAAGGACAAGCTGGGTTGTTACCTAAAATAAGTCAGATAGGATCTTTGCCAAAAGGTTGGGGGGGGGGTAAGACAAAAACTGAATAACAGAATAACATTGAAAGCACAAATTATTAAACATCATTAAGTAATTAAGTAAGACGAATAACCATATCTGTAAATTAATATCATCAGGATAAAGTAGGATTAAATTAACTTTAAAGGCTCATTTTTTTTTGCATGAGTAGAAATGTTCATTCATAACATGCGGACATGGCAGTTTATGGAATAGTATCAAGTGTTTTAATAATCTTTATATATGAGCATATAATATATTCAACTATGCTTTTGTAGTTTTTTATGTTAAAATTATTCCCATTCACTGGCACAGCTGCACCACTTTGGTTTAGATTGCATGTCTCATATTGGACTCAGCTTGAGGACTTGATGAGAGGATTATATATATATAAAATATGAAATATGTAAAAACATTCATTTATGAACATATGAACATTACATACCAGCCTTCCCGACTTAAGATAATTTTGTGCATCAAAACCTGTAGAAATGATTAGGCAGAGCCTAAGTCACAGAGTCCTTTGTTATTTATGTTTGTATTAAATGCAGACTATGCTGCAACATAAAAACCCAGATCCGCAGTATTTATAATATATAATCTAAGTGACTAAAAATACTTGAGAACAGGGTGCGGTTACTTTTATCTTAAGAAATTGCTTGTGAAACTCTTGTCAGTTTCTTCCGCGAAGGTGTGGTTTAGATTTGATACTGGGTGTGGTGCAGTTTAGTTCCATATAAATGAAGATAGTTGAAAATTACTTTCACCCGCATTTTTACTTGTTTTCCTGTTGGGTACATTTGAAGGCAGACATGAGTCTCTCTGGAAAAGACAAGTCTGTGGTGGTATCCTTCTGGGATAAAGTGGCCCCAAAAGCCCCTGAGATTGGAGCAGAGGCTCTGGGCAGGTAGGCTTTCTTTGTTTTCTGTTTTAACACTGTCATCGAAACATCATGCTCTTCACTCTCTGCAATAACATCTTCCTATTAACTTTCATTCTATTCATGTTTTGCAGGATGCTGATTGCATATCCGCAGACCAAGACCTACTTTTCTCACTGGGGTGACTTGAGTCCCGACTCTGCGCAGGTGAAGAACCACGGTGCCACCATCATGGCAGCTGTTGGAGAGGCAGTCGCCACGATTGATGACCTTGTTGGCGGTCTGTCTACCCTCAGCGAGCTGCATGCATCCCAGCTCAGAGTGGACCCTGCCAACTTCAGGGTACGCTTGTTGCAGGAATGATCTATGCATAGGTGTAAAACAAGTTATTGTGATGCAAAATATTACTAAGCCCGAAGTCTTTGCATAAAAGTTAATGCATTAATTCATATTGCAACAATTCGTCTGATTCTTCTTGTTTGTTGATTAATCACCCAGCATGATCAGGGCAATTAATATGTTTGTTTTTTAAGTTACTTACTTACTTACTGACTTAGTTCACTTACTTAGCCTACTTAAGAATTGCAACAGTCCACCCTAGGTGGACTAGGTACTCTCTTCAGTTGATCCAAAATGCTGTAGTGAGTACTGACAGGGACTAGAAAAAGAGAGCATCCCTCTTCCATATTGGCTTCTCTTTACTGGTTCCCTGTTAAATCCATGTAAGTTAAAATAGAAGTTAAAATCAGGCTCTATCTTATCTTAAAGACCTCATAGTACCATATGAAGTACTAATAGAGCACTTTGCTCTCAGACTGCTGTCGTGGTTTCTGGGGTATTTAGAACGGGAGGCAGAGCATTCAGCTTTCTGGCCCCTCTTTTGTGGAATAAGCTCCCAGTTTAGATTCAGAAACAGACACCTTCTCTATTTTTAAGATTAGGCTTAAATTTTCCTTTTTGATCAAACTTATATTTAGGGCTAAATCAGGTGACCCTGTACCCTCCCTGAGTTATGGTGCAATAGGCCTAGGTTGCTGGGGGCCTGATGCACTGAGCAGCCTTCTTCACTCACCTCTTTTCATTCTTCATGTGTTTATACATCATTTAATTTAATCATTATTTATTATTAATCTCTGGCTGTCTTCTGCACTGTGTATTTTGTCCCGTCTCCCTCCCCTCACTCCCAATGGGTTTAGGCAGACGGCTGCCCCTCCCTGAGCCTGGTTCTGCCGGTAGTTTCTTCCTGTTAAAGGGGAGTTATTCCTTCCAGCTGTCCCCAAGTGCTTGCTCACGGAGGTTGTCTGATTGTTGGGGCTTTCTCTGTATTAATGCAGGGTTTTAACCTTACAATATAAGGTGCTTTGAGGTGACCATTTTTGTGATTTGGGACTATATAAATAAAATGGAATTTAACTGAACTGAATTGAACTGCTTGCTTACTTCCTTAGTGGCTCTATAACCTGTTCCCTTTTCAATCCTTTCAATTCCTTTGGGGTTGCGTCAGGAAGGGCATCTGTTGTTAAAATAAATAAATAATAATAATAATAATCTGCCAAATCAAAACTGCTCTACCGCTGTGGTGACCCCTGGTGCATAAGGGAGCAGTCGAAAGAGGCAGTTATTTGTTTTACTTAATAATATATTTATTTTCTGCCCTACAGATTCTTGCTCACAACATCATCTTGACCTTGGCCATGTTCTTCCCCGGAGACTTCACTCCGGAAGTCCACGTCTCCTTTGAAAAGTTCCTGCAGAACGTGGCTTGGGCTCTGTCCGAGAGATACCGTTAGTATAGATTCAGGAGCACTGACTGCTGCAAGCAGCCTGTCATCCACAACACTGCTAACATCCACTTAAAAATCGAATAGCACAGTTAATATATCAAAAGAAACACGAAATATCCATATGTCTGTATATTCTTCTTTCTCTTTAGTCACACTGCCCACTTGTATTTTCTTGTTAATAAAATTAACTAGTGCATCTTGTGAAGGGGCGTGTCCTGGTGTGTTCTCATCCAACACAATTATTTTTAAACTCTAAAATGCACTGATTTTATTTCTGATTAAACATTCAAATTTCCCGTTTGCACACCATTATACCTTAATTTATTTATTTTTTAAATTTAAATCAGCAAATGAAATATTTCTAACCTTCACTGGTTGAAAAGTAATATCTTTATGAGACAGCAGTCTCACAATAGCAGCAGAGAACATCTGACAGTTCTTCCGGCTGCTCCCTTTAGGGGTCGCCACAGCGAATCATCTGCATACATGTCACCCTATCCCTAGTCTGAAGTTCTGTGGCCTTAATTATTTCAGATGTCTACCAAGAGTAGCACAAGCAGTCGTGCAAGTTTCTGCACCCATCAATTCTGCTAAATCATAAGGTCCACATGCTTGACAGCATGTGAGCAAAAGACACAAGGAACTCGCGAGAGAGCAAGGTTCGCCCTGATTACCGCTAGTAGAGGCAGACTGTCTGGCGGGGATTGGACGGCAGCGCCGGTCCTTTAACACTGGAGATAATGAAGCAGATGATGAACAGGTGCGTGCGGCTGGAGAGCGAGAAACCCCAAGCGTCACCCACAGGGGAGGGGAACGAGGGGCAACAGAGAGAGAATTTCAGAACAACCAGCGCCCATTATGACGCACGGGTTGTAGCATAAATGTTTTTATTGTGCCATTATTGTTCATAAATGATCGGGATTAGTGGGATTCATACTGGGATCCCACTATGCTACCCATAGTTTTTCGTTGTAGTAATACAGTCTGCCCACAGGTGAGTGCATACCAAAGAGTCAAGAATGCTATTGGCAGCTGATTAAGCGGTTATTTAATTTCTTCTTCTTTTGTTTGGGACCTGTGGAACAAGTCTTGTGCATGAACTCAAAACCTCCAGACTGAAACGATAAGGTGGAGAATTTGACTCCATCCCATCCTGAATAGCCGCTACACAGGTCTGATATATATAAATGTATATATATATAAAACTTGCATCGATAATCCATCAATACATCCATCCATTCAAAAATGAATAATCCACAAGTGACCTCTGTGTTTTGTTTCTGTATGAGCCCTCAAAAGAAAGAGTGGTTTTTGTTTTCACTCCGGAGGACCATGCAGCTTTTTGCAGCTTTTGTTTGCCTCCCCGAGAGGGTAGTAAGGCGCAGAGGACTGTCACATGCTCTTTTTTTTTTTTTAAACTGCATATATGAGCTTTCATTAAAATAATCGCTAAGAGCATTCATTAAGCTTTTCATGGTATACAGTTTTTATCTCATGATAGGATTTAAAGTCTAAACCTGATGTAAAGTTAACTGTGTCAGATGTCAGATAAATGCAGGGGAGGAAAGTTACATTATTTTCACTCAAACCAGCGGAGTTGAAGAACACATCATGAAAATAAAATGTTTAGTAAAGAAATACTTAAGTATTTTACACCACTTTTTATTTGTACTAAACGTGAGTAGTTTTTTTTCTCTATCAAATTTTGTTTAATTGTAATAATCAAAGCACTCTTTACCGTGTCCCTTATGCTCTGTGAAATGTTCATAGACCAGTGTTTGTTGAGAAAGTCAGATTTTCCAGATTTGCACTGTATGCAAAGAAAAAAATGTTTAATGTATTTGAGCTCGTGACTGACTGATCAGCTGGTGCAAGTGTCCGAACCTGTCCGATTAGTTTCCAGCCAAAGTTGTTGCTAAAGTAGTTTTAAAAGTCATCACATTAAACTGCTCCACAATTTACGCTTGAAATTGTTTCACTTCATTCAACCTTTCAGTGTGACCCCAACACTTTGATGCTTCTTTAGTTTAAACCATTTATTTCATTTTGTTCTCAATAAAAGATTATTTTCACCACACAAACGACCGCGAGAGTGTAGTTGCATTTGATGTTTTATTAAAAGTTAAATTGGCAGTGAGGATTGGAGCCCACGGTGCAGTCCTCTGCTCCTGTGTGCAGTTTATCGGTATTTCTCAGACAGGGCGAGAGCCACGGCAGCCAGGAACTTGTCCATGGCCACATGGACCTCAGGGCTGAAGTCCTCGGGGAGCATGGTGGACAGGACCACAAGGAGGTTGTGAGCGAGAACCTGTGAAAAGATCATCTCATTTAAAAAAAAAGACTTTTTCTTTCTTTCTTTGTAAGCAGAGAGCATCATTTGAGATTAAACAGGTACCCAAGGATGAAATGAAAGCAGAGTTAGACTGAAATTCATTTCTGGTCCAAACAATCTTCACAGTAAAATAAATTTGAGAAACACTGTCATGATGTAATAATTGTCAGTACCTTGAAGTTTGCAGGGTCCACTCTCAGAGTGAAGGCATGCAGCTCACTGAGGCTCAGCAGACCCCCGGTCAGATCGTCGATTTTGCTCACAGCATCAGTAACTGCAGCTATGATGTTTGCTCCGTGCTTCCTCACCGGGTCCGAACCGGGGCTCAGGTCCTTCCAGTGGGAGAAGTAAGTCTTGGTCTGGGGGTACACCGTCAGCATCCTGGGTAAAATCAAATGTAAGAAGATAAGCCGGTGAGTAAGAGAGAAATGCAGCAGCAGGTTTTTGCAGGCAGCGTGGGCTCATATTTACCTGGACAGAGCGTCGCAGCCGATTTGCTCCTCCCTGCCAGCGACTTTAGCCCAGAAGGCTTTGACTATGTTCTTGTCTTTAGCAGAAAGAGTCGTCATCTTGCCTGTTGATGTCTGTTCGGAGTTGCTGCGTTCAGCTCAAACTGTGGAGCTTTTATACACGAAACAGGAAATGGGCGCAGCCGACCCACCTCACAGATAAGGTACTGGCGTTTGGACGGGTTCACAATGATGTGCAACAGCTCCCATGAGACAAATGCGAAATAAGAATTTCTTAATGGCTCCGAAGAGCTTATAATACAAGGCGACTCAACGAGATAATCACAATGTCATCTTAATTAACGTGAATAATTGCGCACAATCAATGTGCGCAATTAATCAATGTGCGCAATTAATCTCGCTTAATGCCCATCCACTTATATTAATAAATTAATGGTTAATTAATGGTTCTAACTAGAAAGTCACCAAAGTGAGTCTTATAAAACAGATGAGTTGATCCAAATCCAAACTGTAATGTAGAAAGCAGCTATCGCAGAAATGAACTTAAATCTGCATGATGTAAAATATCATCACCCTCTTAAAAGTCTGAAGTCATTTTTTTTAAACGAAAGTTAACCTAAAGTTGATGATGATGAAGTTAATATTTATTTGTCTTGTTATTTATTGAAAATCATATGTCATCTCAAATGGTGATTGGGCTGATAAAAACTAGGGCCAAATACAAAGATGCAGAGAAAGGAGTTGATGGCAATTTGAAACATGGAATTCATTATTTTAAAAGAATATACTTATTTTATTTCATCCGGTTATTCATTCCTGTCCAGGTGTGGGCATGAACAAGCCAACATTTTTGATTATTTTCCTTTCATCCATCATTTTTCCTTAACTGGATTGGAGGCTATGCCAGCAGCTACAGGGTTGAACATAATTCTACTTTTCCTTGTCATTTTTGTAAATCTATCAAAAATAACTTTTCAACCGTCAAAATGAATCCAAGGAAACAAACAAAATAATAATAACAAGCAAAATGTTTCCCAGTAATCAAATTCTTAAGCAACGACCAAAACATGAAAACTATTAGTCTGTAAGATAATTGATTTTTGGATCATTTTAATGGTGAATCAAAAATGAACAAACAATCGTTAAACTGAACCGGTTTAGCCAACTCCCACTGTTCTACTCCACCCAATTTCATATCTTTGGGTAGAGCAAAAATGACCCTTTAAAAGATGCCTTTGGTGACATGCTGACCAGCAGGACAAGAGCAGAACTCAACGAGACAAAATGGTTGTGTGGACAGACTTTGAACGCGCCACGATCCAGGACATCTTCTCCAAGATCGACTATGGGGTCGTTGGCCAAGCAGCTATTTCCAGGTAAGACCTCGTTTGTACTATTTATTCCCTTAAAGAATGTACAAAAGTATATGACACTAATTTGCGCAAGAGCATTTTTAACAGTGTGAGTTAATTAAATGCATTTCCTCAGGTGTCTGATTGTCTACCCCTGGACTCAGAGGTATTTCGGCAGCTTTGGAATCCTCTACAACGCTGCTGCTATCACATCAAATCCAAAGGTTGCAGCTCACGGGAAAGTCGTCATGGAAGGTCTGGACAAAGCTGTGAAGAACCTGGACAACATCAAGGCCACATTCGCAGAGCTGAGCACGCTGCACTCCGAGAAACTGCAGGTGGACCCTGATAATTTCACGGTATGCGCTGCTGAACTGATGGTGCTGATTCCCAGTGATTTGTGTGTGTATGTTGATGGTCTTATGCATGTCATGTTGTGTTGCAGCTCCTGGGCGACTGTCTGACCATCGTGGTTGCTGCTCAGTTGAGTAAAAGCTTCACTCCTGAGGTCCACGCAGCTTTTCAGAAGTTCCTGGCAGTGGCGGTGTCCTCCCTGAGAAGGCAGTACTACTAGAGAGCTGCAGAGAAGCGTCACCTGCTCCGTTTTTAAATCGTGTCTCAATGAGCTTTAAAAAAATTAATTATTAAGCAAATTCAAAAAGTTCCGTTTTCTTTTTCCACTTTGTTCATGATCAAACCTGAATGTTGGTGATGATGAATTAAACGTGTAAAAAAAAGTATCAGTTTTCTTATTTCAGTGTTTGAACAAAACAGAGTAAAACTTAATAAATTTAGTACATGCAATAGTCATTCA
>JAMQGT020012945.1:0-16720 GCA_024447675.2 Pterophyllum scalare | reverse complement strand
ATTGCTCCGTGTTTCACCACGATCCTGCAAGCACAGGAGCTTTTATGTGCGTTTTGGGCTTTTCTCGCTCAGAAACGCTCATTTTGGCCATTTCAAGGATAACTTCCCAAACTTCAATCAAACTGCTTCCAAACATGTTTCTAAATGATTCTCCTTCAATCTCATATGATTTCCAAGCAGAACCCCGTGTTTCACCACAATCCTGCAAGCACAAAGAATCACACGAATTTATACTTGATAGAATTTTTTTCATGTTTAAAGAAAACTTTTGGAGAAAATGTTTGAGTGTTAGATGAGAAAATTGACACCTTTCACGTTTATTTTTGCAAGAATGAGTCCTCTGTTAGAAACCAGCTCACTTTTCTAAGCATGTAGCATGAAAACAAGAGGAAACAAGTACCCTAGCAACAAATCTGCTGCTCTCTTGAAAACATATTATCTCCTTTCCTTTATCTGAACAAGAAATGTTAATAAATAATTGCAATTTTATTGTCTGTTTTAGGGGGTTATGCATTGGACTGTGGATAGCAGCACAGAATACCCTTGAGTCTGTTCTGTTTGCCTGGCAGCTGGTACTAACTAAACCCCAGTTTAAATTGTGACAGCCATTTGTTTACACTTTTATACTTTTCTCACAATCGACCCCAGCGAACATCACAACCTACACAGAGGAAAACAAAGCAGAAGTGCTCTAGGCTCTTCTCCACAGCCTTCTCACAGAGACAAGGTGAGGGTTTGGTGTGTGGTTGTCTCAGCATTTGAAGGCATCATATCTCAAAAACCCCAACTGCTTCTATCACTGCTCATCTTCACTGCCTATTTCCAAATTCTTTACGTAAAAGGACACCCAGCTTCTCTGCCTCAACACCGCCCAGTCTTCCAGCCTCAACCCCATTGCTCAGCATGTCAGAGGCCAAGCTGCCCAACTGGTCTGAAGATGCAGTCTCCTGCTCCTCACCGCAGCCAGTGACTGATTTCCAGCCCTGGGCTTTACAAGACACCGTTTACACTGTATAAAGATGAATTTTCCTCTTGTGCTCAACCTGTGTTTATGGCTGCAGAGCAGAGTCAAAAGACTATATTTTCTGAAAATAAAGAATGTGGTTTTGAATATTAAACCTGCCAATGTGAAGCCTGAAGTTTTTTCGATCACAGCCAGCGCATAATAAAACTGTGTTTTGTGTTTCTAAGTTGGCGAAGTTAATATCTGGATTTTCTGCTTCTGAGCCTTCCAGTTCTGAATCTGAGTTTCTTTTTGTGTTTTCAATTTTGTGTTCCTGAGTGTCCAATAAAAAATTAGTTTTTTGAGTTGGCAAATATTAAAAATGATCTGATGTACAAAAAGAGGACAATATGTATTCTATCACAGAATCAGCTAATATCAAGAGTGTGGGTGAAGTGTTTTTAGCTTTGGGTCGGCACCTTTTTTGAGTGTGTTGCCAACAGTTACAGAATCTTTACCAGCTGCAACAGATGAAGCTCACACAAAGTCTGTGTTTCATGCTTTTAAGCCCTCCAGTCCAAAGGATGAGTTTTATGTTGCTGAGCTGTCCGACTCTGAGACTATGTTCTGTGTTACGGAGCCAGCTCAGTCACATACTGTGAATTTGTGTTTGTCAGCCCTACTGATTAGACTGTTTAGTTACTCTCAGCCAGCTCAGTTAGAAACTGAATATTGTGCTTCTGAGCTGGCCTTCCTGGAAGCTGGTTACTGTGCTCCTGAACTGGACTCTTTAGAGACTGTTTATGGTGTACCTATGCAGTTTTTCACAGAGACTGTTGCCCTGCTGGGGGTTTCCCAAGAGACTGAGCACCCTGTACCCATTCCTGTTCCTAGGGTGAGAATGATCAGGCCTCTGCCTCCAGAGACATCTGTGTGCCCTGTGCAGCCCGAGCCACTAGTGTCAGCTAAGCACCCTGTGCTGCCCTAGCCTTCAGGGGAAACTCTGCCCTGCCAAGCAACCACATTCTTTGGACAAGCCAGCGTGCTCTGCTGAGCAGCCCCAGTTATCAGAGGAGAATATGAACCCTGTTCCTCCAGAGAATCCTGAGCTTCCTGCTATCCCAGAGAATCCTGAGTCTTCTGACTCCAGCGCTGGCACTCCAAGAACCTGTGAGGCTTCCTGAACCTGTAGAACCTGAGCCCGTGTGTCCAGCCGAGCACTCTCAACCTGATAGTCCAGAGCCTGTGGTGCCCATGCCCCCAGAGCCAGAGCTTGAGACTGAGCGAGCAGTTCTCGTGCTGCCTGAGCCTGTGTCCATGGGTCCCTCACTGCCTGTGCAGGAGCCTGAAGGTCCAGCGCTGCCTGATTCTCACCTGTTGAGCCTCATAAGTAATTCTGTCTTCATCACTGCCAGCCCTGAGCCAAGTCACTGATACATCCACAATTGACTTGGGGCCTCTGGTGTCGTACTTGAAGCAGACTGTTTCTAACCTGGGCTTTAAAATCGATAAACATCTGAAATTAGACCGCCAGGTTGGGGCAGTGTTTCAGTCTTGTTTTTATCACTTACGGCAGTTAGCAAAGATTAAGCCAATTCTTTTAAAGCAGCATTTTGAAATGGTGATTCATGCCTTTATTACAACTAGGCTTGATTATTGTAATGCTCTTTATTTTGGAATCAGTCAGTCCTCCCTTAAGCGTCTCCAGTTAGTTCAGAATGCTGCTGCTTGACTTGAGGAGGGAGCATATTACTCTTATCCTGGCTTCCCTACATTGGCTGCCAGTACATTTTAGAGTTCAGTTTAAGATTCTTTTACTTGTGTTAAAATGTTTGCATGATCTGGCTCCATCCTATCTTTCCGAGCTACTTAATCCATATCTCCCAACTCGCTGCCTCAGATCAGCTGATCAGCTGTTCCTAGAGGTACAGAGGTCAAAATTGAAGCACAGAGGAGATAGAACTTTTAGCATTGTTGCCCCTAAATTATGGAATAACCTGCCATTAGATATCAGGAGTGCCCCTTTATTGTCAACTTTTAAAACCCTTCTTAAGACACATTTTTATTCTTTGGCTTTTAATACACATTGAGATTTTTATTGTTTGTTTTTATTGCTTTTGTTTGTGTTCTTGGTATTTTTCTTGTTTTACTCTACAGCACTTTGTTGCAGTTGATGTTTTTAAGTGCTTTAAAAATGAATAAAGTAAAGTATAGTAAAGTAGTGTGCTTCCCGTTGTCATCGGCCCATAGCCAAACCACCAGAAATGTCTGTCCTGCTGTCTTGCTGTCCCCTTCATCACCAGGCTCCAGAGGGGTCTTGTCCTTTCACCCCCACCAGCACCGACACCCTGAGTGTCGCCTTTTCCATTGGTCTCCAGAGGTTCTCTGTCGCCGATGTTAGCTTCCAGCCAAGCCACCAGAGATGTCTGTCGCTTATGCCAATGCTAGCCTTCAGAGAGTTTCCTTCATCACTGGCCTCCAGAGGGTTTCCCATGCCTTCGTTGCTGGCCTCTAGCCTGTGTTTTCCCCCATTTAAATTTGCACTTCTTGCTTTTGTGAGTTTGTTGTTCCTTGTGCTTTTCTTCTGGTTTTGCTTCAATTGTCTCATTGTTTTAATTTTTCTTTAAGTTTAGTTAGCTGGCTGCTGGAGGACATAAGTACTTCACACTCTATCCAGACATGCCCACTTATTTATTTAAATCTTTTCAAGCAGACTATAACACTCTAATTCCACACTGCAGTGCACAAATAATGTCGCTGGTAACTTTAAGTCATGAATTCTGTGGTATTGACATTTTAGATTTTCTCTTCAATAACAACATTGCTGTAAATGTTTTTATCATCTGGTTTTACAGCACTGTTTGTTTAATGCCGCTACAGTCTGAAAGCATTTGCTGGGAAAAGAAAATATCCTCAAATGTTTTTACCAGCGTCTTCTATTCCTACTATTCAATTTAGCAATATAGTACATACTTCTTGGGTAAATTGCCATTCTTTTCCAACATGTTGTCTGCAGGGTGTACAGCAGTGTGAGGTGATCTCTTTCTCCACTGTTGTTAACACTATCACCATTATACTGGGTATTTTCCTATTAGCGTTTCAGGTAATTGTATGTCAAAGTATAAAAACAAAATCCTATAACGGGTTTATTGGATTGTATTATAATAATTATGCTGAGTGTTCGAAGTCCCTTACAGTACAGTATTTAACCCGTGTACTTAAATTCCATTTGGTCATCACAGAGTTAATACAATTGTGATCTGAATACAAGTGAATCATTGAGAATAAACAGTCCCAAACAGGCAGCAAATGCAGGAGCAAATCCACAACTTGAAGCATGATGCATTAGAAAATAGCACTTTTAAACACAGTTTTAAACTGCAGTCTTTTATTAAGATCAGGATCATCACAGCAATAGTTTTTGCGAATTTAAAGAGGAAATTAGTATAAATAACCTTAATAAGGACTAAGGAAAAAAAATGTAGAGTGTAGACTGTGTGTTTGACTCAGCCTTCTGTTTACTCTACCTAACAATACATGGTCCTACTATCTCCACTACTATTGCAGTGATCTTGTCTTGTACAAAAAAAGCTTGTTTTACATTTTTTGTGTTTTTCAGTGTGAATCAGGCTATCCACAAACCTATCACCAGATAATAAAATGAAATACTTTGTGATGATCCTGCCTGTGTATCACTGTCAGGAATAACTCCTCTCAGTAATGCCTCAAAATTAGTGAGTTTTCTTCCACAGGCAAAATTAACGAGGTGATTTGTCCTCCTGCTGTGGCAGTTAATTTTATTTTTTATTTTTTTTGTACAGCAGTCCCTTTTAGCAGCTGTGATAGTTTTTGTTTCTACCTTTGGATGTTTATGTGGTCCTGGTTATACCACAGAAGTAGTGTTGAGTGTACTTTGGTGTTTTTAGAGACCAGGTTTCACGGTAAGTGTTATCTGATCCATGAACCAAGCAAAGGATGGAAATATCAATATGTGTAATACTGATTTTGAACATTTTTGATTATCTTCTTTATACAGGGGGGAAAAAGTGAGTGGCATTTTGGCTTTATGTTTGCTGACAAAATTCAAATTAAGTTTAGGAAAAGCTTTATGTACCTATATGCTCCATGTTCACAGTGATGAAATCTCAAAATGGCTACATGGCACACTGAAGGAACAGATGGGGTGGTAATTTCAGTGTTTAGAGCTTAGATAAGCAGCCATCCTCTGTCAACGGACAGAAGTACTGTCTTCAGTCTTTGGGTGTTAATATTTATACACAGGATGCACTGAGTGTGTGCATGTATGTTTGAGAGAAATAGACACTGGACCCCTGAATCTTTTACAGGAGAAGAGCCCATAATTTGTTTGTTTGTGTGTACCCTGTGTGTGTGTGTGTGTGTGTGTGTATGTATGCATGTGTGTGTCCAGTAGCCTGGTGGACAGGCCTCTCTGCTCCAGGGTAACCTCTTATCAGAGCCATTGGCATATCTTGAGTGGGGTGACGTAATCAATAATCAGAACTGTTAATCAATGGTATTCTAAATAAGCATTGATTAGGCCACAAGGTTAGCCAGCTTTATCGGTTTACATTAAGAAAAGCAACACAATAGACAAAAGGCCCATGACTGGGACAGGCCACTTTAACGCCTACCCGTACATCGTTACGAAACAAAAAGAACTTATGTGAGCAAGCCAGCTTCCATTATCCCTTTCCCATTTTGCTTTGCTTTGTCTCACTAAACTTTTGCATTTATTAAGGCGTTCATATTCCTCTGTCTCTGCTGGTTTCTCTTCAGTAATACTGTCACGCTCAACCTCATTTGAATACAATGATGCTTCAGTTGCATCTCATTATCGACATGGTCAGGTAGACAGCGGTCACTGAGTTGTGTCACCTTTCACAAAACAGTCATCTCTCTTGGGTGCATGTTGAAGGAAGAAGGAGTATGGCAGCTCATTGCGAGTGTGTAACCCCATGGGGGCTCCACGACTCCCTAATTACCAGGTAGTCAAACACAGTCACAGCTGTCTGCAGGTTAGTTGAAGATGACCCAAGAGGATATACAGTTTTGCGTTCCCCATAAAACCAGCTTGTTGTTCTTTACAGTCACGGTATTTGAACTACTCGTCAGCTTTAAACCACTGGCAGTGGGGTTTTTTTTTTTTAGTGGCAACAGGAGGCTGTCTGCAGTGTGTGTGTGTGTGTGTCTGTGTTTGTGCCTTAAATTCTGTTTTCAGCAAGCTAGCATGTTTCCCAAATTAAAAGACGACAACTGTCATGTCAGTGTTTGAATCACCAACAGACTAGTTGGCAAGCATGGAAAATGAGCTGATATAACCCTTTTAGTCTCCCCTTACCAGCAACAAAGCTTAGTTGCATGATTACTGTGTCACCAACATGGTTAGTTCAATCATTTTCTTCTCCCCTGGCAGTGTCTCAGAGCCATAAACAGGCTTAAATTTGGCCTCCGAGAGCGACGCCTTTCACTGCTCATGCAGACCACCTGGAATGACACGTTAAGTCAAGTTTTAGAAGGTAGAAAAGTGCTTGTTAAAACCATAGGGTTGGCTGCTTTTCTGTCCCTCTTACACACACTTACAAAATCACAGAAACACAAACCCAGTCAAATATTTGGCCCTGGCGATAAGCAAGAAAAATATTAAGCTAAACTGGCTATTTGTATAGTTTGTTATCTATTATTCATACTCAGAAGTTTCACATAAGGCTATCTCCAACCCTTGTAAGAGCATTAAATGGGTAGTGAGAGGCAATGATACTTCTTTGATCGTCTCTATCTCTCTGACATGCACCATATCAGTGCATTTTCTTTGTCGATTCTTCACACACACACCTCACGCCTTCGCTCCACTTCTCTTCCTGCCTATCGGTCCCCCTCTCTCATTCTCTTTGTCCCTTGTGAAAGCCCCTGTCACCTCTGGCCCTCCTCCTCTCCTCCCCTTCTGTGAGACTATTACAGGCAGCACTCCTCCCTCTCTGCCTTCCCCATGTATTACCATTAGAAGACATGCATCTTGGGAGCTGCTGCACACTCCTCTGTGTTTTGATTAATATTTTAGCAGCCTCAGGGAGGAAATGGGTCTTCCTCTCAGCTAATCCGTTATGGAGTGGATGATGTGAGCAAAGGAAAGGGAAGATGATAGAAAAGGAATGCCAAGCTCGGCCGTTTTTATTTTCCGTGTCAAAAGTTGTAAAGACATCTAGTGCAAAGCAAATGCCTCAAAAGCATGAATGATGCACCACTGCAGAAATCAGAGATGTTGACGCTAACTAATTTTTATGTTTTGGGGCCAGCTGGTTCATCACTGTGTGTGTTCACCTGCTAGCAAACACTGAGTTCCCAGCTTCTGCGTCGCTTTCAACAGCTGTCACACATGAAACTGCCTGCCATGTGGCCTGCTGGTGTAATACTGCATCACTATTGCAACATTATAAAATTGTCATATATTGAGGGATTTTATACAAAAAGACTGAGAAACATAAATGTTATTTTTATGTGTTATTGATGTGTTCAGTTTGTGGCACTGCAGAAGAAAGAAGGTCACAGATTACAAGTATGGGATATTGCATGTCTCAAAATATTTAAAATAAATATTACACAGTTCTAATTTTTCTGCAGAGCTGTGTATATTTCTTTGTTATGCTGGTGTTAATACCTGAGTGTAAGTGTATCAGCTTCTAGGTCTGTAGGCTGCTTTACAATGCTCCCTCTGTCATTGATTCCTGCCCTCTTTTATTTATGTGTGTTTACTGTGCTGCTTGACTCAAGAGCTGCCTATTGCTTTCATTGTCGAATGCAATGAAGGGTGCTTTTATCACCATTTGGCTGCAGGTCAAAGGTGAGAATGGAGACAAATGGACCAACTGTACAATGATGAACAGGGTGTCTGAACCTGGAAACATATATTCAGTTCATGGATAGCAGCAGTCCATGTGTTTGTGGGTGGAGACAACCCTGGATGGATTTTAAGAAGACAAATAGATAAGGGAAGTATTTTGGAGGTTAAACAGATTATGGTAACTAGGGACTTTAAATCAATTAAAAATAGTGTTTTAAAAACTTTATAGTTTAGACCTAATAAAGGAGCAAGTAGTGTAATCTATACACAATTTTAGATTCATAGAGAAAGAGAGAAACATATATGGGATAAAAGATAAGATTTGCAACAGATCTGGGCATCTTATTTTTCCTCTTTCTTGTCTCCATTTGTATTTCTCTCAGATAACAAGCAGTAACCTTGACAGTGAATCATGTAACACCTTGACATTACACACAACTTTCCACATTGGGTCTGTTGACCAATATATGAATTATTCTGGCTGTATTGCTTGGGAATTTATCCCCGTGGTGTTACCATGTTGATTAAGTGCAGTATGGAGGTCGAGTGTTGGCAATTACTCACCATGTGTTCGAAGCAGCAGGCCATGTACAGTGAGGGAAGCTGGCACATTAGGAACATACAAATGAAGGCAAGTCTTTGTGGTGTGTGGACTTATTTTAAGCTCTGCCAGCCATTTAGTGTTGTGTCCTTGGGGCTGGGGGTGGGGGGGTATTTTGTATGCCTCCAATAGGTGTTGGCTTGCTAATGAAGGTGGTATTTAATTTGGTTAAATGCTGCAGGGATCATGCATTTGATATCTGTATGGATGGGTTGGCATTGCAATGGAGGATGTGAACCAATGGCTTAGAAAAGCTTTCTCTTTTATTCTCTATTTATAGAGGGCATTATGCACAGAAGGACGGGGCGGCTAGAACGGAGCTAATGCAAGCATACGGAGGATACACCTAGCCTCAGGTGTTTTTCTTAGCATGTATAATAGCAATATATTTCCCAACATGACGTTCCCTAATGTTTGTTGAGGGAATATGTGCAACCACAAGTCAGGTTTGAGCTTCAAACCCTGTGGCAAACCACTGCACAGTTAGATATTTTGGCTATTAATGGGATGACATGCTGTAAGTAAGTTCAACAGTAGGAAACTGTTAAATTAATTTTTAGCTGTTTGGAGAGTATTTTCAGTTTTTCTGATTTTAGTCTCCAGATTTTGGCACAGCTGAAGCCCCTGCAGTTCTAGTTGACCTTGAATGGTAGTGTTTTTTTTAAAATATAATAGAGATTCTCCATCATTGAAACAAATTTGAGAATCAGTGAACAAAGCCTCTCTTCTCTCTGTCTCTCTCACTTTTGTGTAGTATGGAGAGGTTTCTTCATTAAAACTGACAGAGAAGCCAGAGGCAGGGGAAATGTTATAGCTCTGCTGCAGACCTGCCACCACGTTTTCCACAAACTATAATTTAATGCTGTACAATAATTGAAATAATTCTTTCATTTACTGACGAGCCTGCCAAATGTTGAACCAGAAAACTGCCGACAGGAAAGATAATGTGTTGCCTCATAGCAGTTTCTTTTTGGACTCATTTTCTATTCTAATGTATTAAATGCATAAATTCTCTCACTAATGGTTTGTGTGAGACAGAGCAACAGCCTATTCAGTGATGCATTTTAAAGGGGGGGTTTACACTTAAAACAAGAACAACCATAATAAATGCCAATAAATCTGTGGACATGTCCATTTTTCCAATGCCCTAAATGTGTGCTTAGTTAATCCCTTTCTCAGCATTGGCCATTTGCAGAAGTTAATGGGGAGGTTTTGCTGCAAGTTACTGCAGGACTGCATTGGGAAAATGAGAACAATTTTTAAGCACCTTAAAAAAAATGTAGAAAAATCGATTGTGACTACTTTTACTTTCATGATTAAAATGTCTTTTTGCATTAGCAACAACAGATATAACTTTTTCAAAATACGCTGCACAAAATGTCATTTACAGTGTCAGTGCGTTTGCATTAAATCGCAGTATATTATTTACACAGACTGACCAATCTGAATATCAAGTATGGACATTACATTAGCCTCGGGCTAAAATGATAAGGATTTACAGTGAAGGATAGTACATAGGAAGGTATGGTGGAGTGGCGTTAACACATCAAAAAATTCAAAGTGACATCAAAAAGAAACTCATGCTATGTTTTTGGGAATTGGATTGAATTCTTTTTATGTTGCGAAGTTCATAATATATTACCCAGGCCACATGACTATTCAAACTCTGTCTACTCTCCAGAACAAGAAGCAGTCACCATTTTTTGCTTTGGGTCATGTGCTCTGAAAAATAAGCAATTTACTCAATTATAAGTTTTCCTGACACTCACAGTTGAATTACCATTTCATTTTGCTTCATTATTCATACAACTGCCATCTTTTAGGCGGTTTTCCACATGTCAGAATTGAGACACATTATGCAGACAGTGAATGCTTCAGGCTGTCCCTAGAAGAAATAATATTTCAGTTCTCTGTCTGGATCCTTCCCTCGCAGTAGGAGTTAGATAAATGCCCAAGATTTGACTGTGTACTTTAGAACTTCAATGTGAATCACTTACTCAATTTTTGATTAAATGAAAGTCATATACTTTAGGAATTTTTGAAGGTCAATTTGAAATTTGGTTTGCACTTCACAATTTTCAACCAGTGTGTATTAAAAAAAAATTGCTAAACATTTTACTGCTGGCATCTCTCACTGGTATGATTACCTTTGATTTGTTTTTCCTTAATCTTATGCTTGTGTGCACATTGAGTGTATATATGCATTCTTTTTCAAAGTGTGGGTACTCTGATAGGAATGACCTATGCTTCCAAAAGAAAGACCTGAGAATCCCACCATGCCATCAGAGAGCAAGCAGGTGGCTTGAAATGCTTTGAAATTTACAAGTAATTCAGGAGGCTTGATGCAGTGAAACTACAGGTGGTTTATAATCTGTTACTGATCTGGAGTAGGTATTTGTAGAAGCAAGCAGGCAGAAGGAATAACTTCTACAGCCTTATTCAATTCCTGTGTTGAAAAATAAACTCTTCTTGTTCTTGTCTTTTCTTTCCCTCAACCTATGTTATAATATTTCCTAAATTAGATGATTCAGCACTTGGCAAGTCCAACTCTTTCTCAGTCACTCTACTGAAGCGATGTCCACGGAGGGTCATTTTGGCCGTGGTGAGAACTCCAGTGTGTTAATTATACCAATGACAGATGGGCTTTGATATGAGATGGGTGTCGTGGAGGAAGAGAAGGAAAACCTACACTAAGAAATAAAAGAATTCATACATAGGCGAATAGAGAATAAAGGTAACTTAGGGGTGGCCTGCATGCGTATTTGGACTTGTATGTGCTAGGCAACACAAACGGATGGTGCAGCTATATTGTTAATATTGTGATATGATACTTTTATGCCACCAAAAAATTTATACCGGTATTATTGATATGGAACAGCCCTAATGGAGACTTGACATGCAAGGACAGAGCAGATGAGCAAGACAAAAGAGACAAATTAAATAAAGGGAACATTAACTGAAGAACGCAAGGAGGTATTTTTATGGGTCTATTACTGGTTTTAATAAACGTTACTGTTTATCGATATACAATCTCAAAACACTGCTTTGTGTTGCACAACTGTAGTGCAGTTCTCAATATAGGGATTTTTTACATAAACTCACTCCTTTTCTATTGGGCTGGTTCCTAAAGGGTAAGCCAGAGGGAACTAATGGATCCTCTTGGTGGTTTTGAAGCATGTTTCTGGCACTTGTCTGTCCCTGTATGCTCTAAGTCTTTCTTTATAGTATGTTTGCTTGTGTTTGTAGCCACATGAAGGTCAGAAAGCTGAGCTGTAGGCAAAATATTACAAAGTTTCTTGTTGGAATCAACAGATGAAAAGAATATTTGAAGTATGAAAATGCCCAAGCATCAAAATTAGGGTGACAACCCCTAAAACCATGCTGTTGAGCTGTTTTTCATTTGTACAAAGTAAACACAATAAATAAGTTATCTCTCAGTCTTCTCAGGTGTTAGTTTTTTTTGCATTAAGGATGCTTGATTTCTTCAAAATGTATTTAACACCTAATATGTTTGTGGAAACTGTTACAATCATGTTAAAGTGACAAAGTAAGATGGTAGAACTATATTCAAGCATCTCATGTATACACTCAGCCACTCTGTTAGGTACACATTGCTAGTACCAGGCTGGACTACCATTTTGTCCTCAGAGATTTTAGCCCATATTGACATGATAACATCATGCAGTTGCTGCAGATTTGTTGGTTGCATGTCAGTGATGCTGATCTCCCATTCCACCACATCCCAAAGGTGCGCTAATGGAGTCAGTAGCCATCAAAAGATGGGTACACTCTGGCCATAAAGGGATAGACATGGTCAACAACAATACCCAGGTAGGCTGTCGTGTTTAAATAGTGCTCAGTTGGTACCAAAATGTGGCCAGAAAATACGCTCCACATCAGCAGCCTGAACTGTTGATACAAGGCAGGATAGATCTATGCTGCCATGTTGTTTATGCCGAATTCTGACCCCACCATCTGAGAAATCAAGACTATTTAGACCAGGCAACACTTTTCCAATCTTCTGTCATTCAATTTTGTTGAGCCTGTGTGAATTGTAGCCTCAGTTTGTCTGTTCTAGGCTGACAGGAGTGGAACCCAGTGAGGTCGTTCACTGCTGTAGCCAATCTGCTTCAAGGTTTGACATGTTGTGCATTCAGAAGTGCTCTTCTGCATACCTTGGCTGTAATAAGTGGTTATTTGAGTTATTGTTGCCTTCCTATCAAATCAAAGCAGTCTGGCTATTTTTCTCTGACCTCTGGCATCAACAAGGCGTTTTCACCCAGAGAACTGCCACTCACTGGATATTTTCTTTTTTCTCTGTAAACTGGTTGTGTGGGGAAAATCCCATACAACTGTCTGCAGTTTTTTGAAATACAGTCTTGCACTGTTATAATCCAGGACATGTACCATGCTGTTTATCTGTTTTGCCACTCCCACTGGAGTGTGTGTGCTTTTTTCCTCCGCTTATTGGCCAGTTTGAATAAGTGCCTAAGGTCGGATTGGGTGATTGGATTGACAGCAGCCTCTTAACCTCCAGCTGACAGCCACCTCACCCCTCTCTTGGTCTCCTCCAAACCCAACAACCAGCCAGCCACTTTCTAGTGATAAGAAAAGAAAGAAAAAAGAAAATTAATGTTACGTCCCCAGCCTAGGGGTAACCTAGACATAACATGAGGCGTGAATCCTCACTCCAACCATTCCCCAAGAAAAGGTCAGCAACACATAACAGTTGAGGATACTAAGCATCAGTTTATTTGCTTCGGCAGTGAGTAGTGCCAAAACAACAAAGACGAGGTTCTTATGTTCTCTGTTCTTCCCTTACCAAAACCAAAAGGCAAACAAAGGCCAATTCTCTGACCTAAGCTCCTAACCAATAAACAAGAGAAAAATGGTTTCAACAAAATTGGCTGCTCACTCCTACTATTGCTGCAGTGCTCACTATATATATAGTGGGTAGGTATTTACAGTTTTCTATTTATAAAACTATTTACAATAACTTGTGGCTTGCCATGGCGATACCGGGAATGCAATTTAGCTCAGACTATTCACTCAGGGATTTCAGATCAGGATTCACACATTCAGAACTACTAGAAAATGGCTCGCTGATTGTTGGGTTTGGAGGAGACCAGGAGAGGGGCGAGGTGGCTGTCAGCTGGAGGATAAGAGGCTGCTGTCCATCCACTTATCCAGTCTTACCTTAGGCACTTGTTCAAACTGGCCAATCAGCAGTCTCCACCTGTCTCAGCCAACACACACACACACACACACACACACACACACACACACACACACACACACCTTAATGGGAGAAGAAAGAAGCACACACCAAGACACACTCCACTGGGAGGGGCAAAACAGATGAACAACATAGTACATGATCCTGGATCATAACATTACATAACTTACCTATGCCATGTTCAAAATCACTTAAATCACCATTCTGATGCTCAGTTTGAACATCAGCAGGTTTCCTTGACCATGTCTACATGTATAAATGCATTGAATTGTTCCCATGTGATTGACTAATTAAAAAAAATGTGTTAATGAGCAGCTGCACAGATGTACCTAACAAAGTGGCTGTTGACTGTATATATCCACACAGAGCTTTTGGAGTAATAGTAATCTTCTATCTATAATTATACAGATTTAGTCATTCTGTTATTATAAGCTTAGTATTTAGATTTTTGTGTTGAGGTGTAATCAGTATTTTGTGGTGGTTTTTTGTTGTTGTTTGTTTCCACACAGACACAAACATAGAAATCACAATCCAATATCATTATCACTGGGAAGAGATTTGTGACTTATTAGTGGAGCTTTTATCAATGCAAGCATAAAGAAACGAACCTCGAAATCCACTTACATTTCAGCAAGACACTTTTATCCCGCTTCACATAACATGATTTACGAAGATACTCATTGCACAGTGCTGCTCACACGTGACCACGTAATGAAATGGTGAGCTAACCTGGGAGAGCACAAACCCCGAAAAGCAATCTCATAACATGAACGGACCTCTCTAATTGAGCCATTGTTCATGTAAGCAGTGTCATTTTCTGTTGGCCCACATCTCTCCGGCCCTCTTTACCTTCTGATTCTAGAGTGATAGGCTATGGTGTTATATGTGTCTACTTGAGTATGTATGTGGGTATGAAGAGGAACATGTCTCTCCAAATTGTTCACTGCTCCTCGACGGGAAAGGGGTGGGGGTGGTAGCTGTGGTGGTGGTGGGGTGTTAGCGAGCCGATGCCAAGTGGTTACAATGTGAAATCCATTGCCCCTCCACTGAGTTCACTGATCAAATGCATCGCCTGTATGTTCGATTCTTTGCTTGGCTTTTATAGTTTATATTTCCTTCTACCAGATTTCATGTTAGCTTGCTTTCTGTCTGTAGTGTGGTGTTTAAGTAAAGCAAGCTGATGGAGAAGGAGCTGTTGGGGCTGTTAGTGTTTGAGGCTGTTGGTGTTTGACTTAGAGAAGGATGTGTTTAGTCACCTTGGTACCTGCACCCACTAAGCTTTGACTTTGGACGTCTCCCTCAATGCTTTTAACAGCCAGATGTAATAGCTCTGTGGTTTTGAAGAGGCCATGGTTAAAGCGCTTCAGGAAGAGCAAGCTGGCGTCTCTTGTGGCTTCAGATGTGGTCTAAGTTGTACTTAATGCACCGACAGGTAATCCATCTGAAGGCAAGATGTTTTATGCTGATTTAGACAAGAAATCAGAAACCTAGTGTGGTATTAGCCCTGGTGTCTCCTCCTGTTATCTGAACCCATTATGCAGAGGTGAATTTATATTGCTTCAGTTTAGGAGGAGACACATCTTGTTGTTGCTGTAATCCGTGCATTCCTTAGAAAACAGTACTTTCATTCACATTACTGTAGGTCATTAATGTTGATGCAGCACCACATAACAGCACCGAATCACAACATATGCAATGAAAAAAATGTGGAGGAATAAAATTAAGCGTGAAACGCTTAATATTTACTTAATCCAGGTCAGTGATTTGATTTCCAGTGACTGAAATTGAAAACAGTTACATGAGTATTTTCCTCATCAATTTCTAGTTTGCTGTTTTCCTTCCCTACAGTCTTTTTGTTTCTGGGTGAACTGCATCTTCAAGCATTTCTGTACCTATTGTATCTCAGTCAGATACTGTAGGGCAAATTAGCCTCTATTTGATCAAGTTACTTATGGGCTTATACCAAGAAGTGAGAATTTAAAAGCAACTTCAGTAAATGACTGAAGAAACATACTGACTAAAAAAATGAAAAAAAAGTATTTTTCTGAAAATGAAGTTTAATAGAATATAAATTTTGTTCAAGGCTGTAATGATTAATTGAGCTAATCACCATAAAAAGTATTTATTTTGTCATAGATGAATGATTTCTAGAGATTCACTGCTATATTGGTCAAACATCAATTTTAGTCAAAATTTTAGCCTTGTTCACTAATATAAGAAAAAGTGAATGTGCAATTAATCAAATTTTAATCTTCATGAATTTGGCTTCCAACAATTAAATGAACATGACTGAGCGATATTGAAAGTGCATGGGCCAATAGAACACAAAGCAAAAACAAATCAAGCGAACTCTAACGCACTGATGTGCCTGCATGAGCGAAGCAACACAACTAACTTATTCAACTGCCTGAAAACAGTGCTAACTGCAGTATGATGAATGCATGAAGGGCAAGAAAAATAATGCAATGGTCACTAATGTGACTAATGTCCAATATCAACTAAGATGTCCATAAAAGTGAGCCTGTGCAGCACATCTGCGGAACCATCCAGTCCACAAAGACACACTGAAATCAACAATGCAATTTGATTCCATTTGGCCAAAGATACTGTATGTATCCAATAAACACAGGAACACAGGAAGTATCAAAGACTCTAAGAAAATTGTGAAGACAATACAGGAATGTAGCATGATGTAAAAGTGAAGGCAGTGCCCTCTTGATTTGATTTTCTATAAGGTTTCTTTTATTTACAGTGGTGTGAAAAAGTGTTTGCCCCCTTCCTCATTTCCTGTTTTTTTGCATGTTTGTCACACTTAAGTGTTTCGGAACATCAAACCAATTTAAACAATAGTCAAGGACAACACAAGTAAACACAAAATGCAATTTGTAAATGAAGGTGTTTATTATTAAAGGTGAAAAAAAATCCAAACCATCATGGCCCTGTGTGAAAAAGTGATTGCCCCCCTTGTTAAAACATACTATAACTGTGGTTTTTCACACCTGAGTTCAATTTCTCTAGTCACACCCAGGCCTGATTATTGCCACACCTGTTCTCAATCAAGACATCACTTAAATAGGAGCT
>JAMQGT020012944.1:0-39931 GCA_024447675.2 Pterophyllum scalare | reverse complement strand
TGTTAAATCCAGATCTTCCGAATGCACCATATATTGATTGGCTACAAATAATTAAGTTTTGTCTTTGTTGTTGTTCTGTAGGAAATTAATTTCTAAATCTTTATTTGTGGTGTTTCCGTGGATTGAATTATACAGTATAAACATTACTGGGGCCTCAAGCAATACTGATGGCCATATTTATAAAGTAGTAAGAGGCTCAAGACAACAAGTTAAAACGTGGGACCTAAGGCAGTATAAAGACTTTATAAATATGAAAGTTCAATCCCACTTCAAAAGATATTCGTTAAAGATTCAAAACTGCCTCTTCTCCACATGAATGGAAATTCAAAATCCTTTTAAATATTTTATTTATTTATTGGCCTCAGAAACAAAACAAATCCTAATATCCCTATGACTGTGGGATGTAGAACTTTCCCAGGATTCGCCTTGAATGCAATTAAAATCTCAATAAAAAATAAAAAACAAACAAAAGCAAAAAATAAAGCCACATCAGCTTCACACCATTGAACCTGTGTGTCGCCGTCTAAGAATTTCTTTTAACTGGTCTGAGCGAGAATCTGCGCCCACAGTCCGTGAAATCACACTGGTAGAATTTTTCTGGAATGTGAACCATGGTACGTCACTGTCACATCGTCATTGCATGTAGGACTGGGCAGGACGAAGGTGTACAAATGATCTAATTGAGTCTCACCTGGTGGTTTGTGGCCAACCTGAATTGCAGATGTGACAGCTTGAGATTTCTTTGAAGAATACCAGCTGAAGCTCAAGGAACTATAACAACCACTGAGTCCGTCTGCGCCTCCGTCTGGATGGCAGCGATAACAGCAATGACTTCTGGAGACTGGTCGACTCCTCTGATATCCAACCTCTCGGCCTGCTGTGATAACTGGAGATATGCTGCAGCCGCCGCTGGGTAAGGATGAGAAAGAAGCACATTGTTGACTATGCAAGGCTCTGATCTTGATTAAGTTAAACAATACACACCAAATGAGCTGCAACTTACTTATGATGTCCTAGGATGGCATTAGGGTGTCCACACCTGTCACAGACACTTGAAAGTATTTGGGAATATTTTACTCAGCCATCTTTAGAACAGTGCAGGCGATGTACCACTTTAAACTGAATTAGCTGCAGCCTAGTGTTAATAGTGCAAGCTTTTATTCCTCTCAGAATGCGATCCCAGAGTGCAGCAGAGATCGAAACCCCATACCTTGGGGTAATGCATCTCTAATGATGAAGGAATGATGTAGTTGCAGTGAAAACATTTACAAACTCTGAAACAAGATGTCTGGAAGTGGGAGGTTTAATAAGGAGATCATAGAAAATATGTTGCATTGGAAGCTGATCTGAACCCAAAGTAAGTTGGTGTGCAAAGCTCCTAACCTGCAGATAACAAAATTTTTTATTTTGGGTCAAATCAAATTTAGACTGCAGCTGTGGGAATGACAGAAACTGCTTATCAAAAAAAAGAAGAGATCCCTGATGAGAAGATGCCCCTACCCGAAGGCAGGCTACCAACAGGCCTGGTTTAAAGCAGGGCAGACCATGGCACACATGATCTCTGGCAGTTTTAAGACCCTCTTTATTTGTGGCTCAAAATCTTAAATGAAGTCCCTGAGTATGAGAATCAGCGGCAAGCCTCTAAGAAGGAATATCCGGTTTGGAGAATAAAATTGCGGGCAGAGAGGCTGTCGCTTGTTGTAACGACTTACGGGATCTAAATCCGAGGCCAGCCAGGGCATGATGCAACAGCAGAGACTCCTTCCCCAGAGCTGTCCCCGAGAACTCCAGAATGTCCAGACTCTTACATTACAAGCTCAGCAATAATGATGGAAGACAAGAAGACCAAAAACCACCATCCTCTCTGGGCTTCTGCAAATGCACCTCAGAGATACGGGAAGGTTTGTATGCCCAGACAAAGGGCATAATAATCAAATCCAACGTTTTGAAAAAGGCAGAGATATTTTTTGGGTTTTTTTTTTAAAATTGCCAACGAATAAAGTTAAGAGGGAAGCAGCACATAATGAAACTATAATGCTGGCCCACCCTTTGCAGGCTATAACAGCTTCAGCTCTTCTGTTTTCTGCTTGGTGTTAAGTTTAAATTTCTGTCTTTTCAGGATTTCGGATGAATGCCTCCTCTTGGCCCATGTTTCTACTGAGAACTTTAAATGGAGCAGAGATGGCACCAGTAACAGCCTTTAAAAAGGTTTGTATTACCTTTGAAAACCATCTAATAAAAACAGCATGCCAGTTTAAGTATTTAAAGGCTGTTGCAATGAGGATGCTGCCTTTATTTTCAGGAACCGCCAAGACCCCCTCAGAATAACTTTAAGCCAGGCATGAAGCTGGAGGCGGTGGACAAGAAGAATCCGTACCTCATCTGCCCCGCCACAATTGGAGAAGTGAAGGGCGATGAGGTCTTCATCATGTTCGACGGCTGGCGGGGCGCCTTCGACTACTGGTGCAAGTATGACTCCCGCGACATCTTCCCAGTAGGCTGGTGCTCCCTCACGAAGCACAGCCTCCAGCCACCTGGCAACAGCGGTGAGTGTTCGACTCTAGGGGGCAGCAGATGCCCGCTTCGTCCTCACTGGTGTAAATGATTAGGTTTGAGGCAGTTGCTATTGCTTGTAATCAATCTTTCATTCATGCTCATTTAGTTGCAGCACATCCCTCCTCCCCCACACACACCAGCCAGGAAATTACACCCACAGCTAGATAAATATAAACGCAATTAACATTAATCATCTTGTCTTGTTGCTTAGTCTGACAAAGCAAAATATACACAGCCTAATTTTTAACAGGTGTCGAGCACACAGAAGAAAAGGCTTGAGGTTTGCCTCTGTATGTGTGATTGAATTGCATATAGATACTTGCATGAATATAGGTTTATGGTAGATTTGAGTGAATGGTGTAATTGCTCTTAGAGGTTATACAAAGGCCTTTCACACTTCTTCCACCCCTCCGCACAGTCTGCTGAGGAATGAAAGAAAAAACACAACCTAGCTGATCCCACCACTGTAACCAAATCAAACCAATCAAAGAACACACAGACACAGACAAAGCCCACCTGCCACATCTCCCATTTTCCTGGGTCCTCCTATATTTTAAGACCATCTCCCGGTGCCCTCCCATTTTGCTGTTTCTCCCTGGAAACTCCCACAATTTACATGACCCTCAAAATTTATTACGAAGAACTGGAATATATGCATACGTAAGGTTTACGTCTTCATCTGAAGTTGCCCAATCATCTATGACACACAATCCAGACACTACAGGCAGTTTGGCCCCATCCTTCTTCACAGCTGGCAACCTTCAACTCATTTCAGGGTGTGTGTGTGCCACTAATCTCTGCATTGGCAGACCAATTAGACACTGAATCAACTAGCTCACTGTCTTAGCTGTTGCTTCACCTTGACACAAAGAGAGGCTTTAAAACACACAAAATAGATAAATTGTTCAGTATGTGCAGCTCATCGGATGTGTGTGACATGAGCTTCCCAGATCAATAATTCATAAGTGAAGAAGCAGCTACTTTAGACTGCTCTCTTTATTCACAAGGGGTCAGCACAGTGAGTAGGGCCACATGTTTGGCTTTGTAGAATTTTTTTTTATATGCTGGATGACCTTTCTGATGCAACCCCAAAGGGATTTGTGTCTTCTCCTAGGATTGAACTGGCGATCAGGCAAATGTGCAAACCCCAACACTCATAAGTAAAATATTATTATGCCTTTTTCCAAGGATATTGAGTTAAACAACTTGCAACCATATTTTCCATAAAACAAGCTGAGCTGGACAAACAGCTCTGGTCTCTCTGTGCTGTCCCTGTAGGCATTGTAAAAGATGGATGTAGCCACGGTGACGTCTCCCATTGGTTAGTGATGTCCTGTTATAAAACCTCAAGATTAGCGTTTTCACCATCGCCATCTTTCTGTTTTGAAACATGACACCTGACTGAAACTGTGCTCTTATTCGCTAACAACTTTTTAGCCAGTGAGCGTACCCTGGATAATCCTCTTTTCTGTTTCTTAAAAGAACCGTAATTTTACAAAACGGGCCCAGTGTTTTATTCAGTATGAAGCAAAATTAACAAGCCCATTAACTCATCAGGACTTCTATAGGATGGAAGTCTTTTTGCAACCACAGGTAACACCCTTGATAACCCCACCCCACCCTCTGATAAAACCATAGATTTGGCAGGTGTGAAAAAGTAAGCCTTATTTAACCTAGTAATATCAAAGAAATTTATCAGAAATACAAGAATGTTTTTGCACTTTAAAACAGCTCCACCCTCAGCTTTTTATCCAGAAAGATGGAGCAGCTGGCAGGTAACTCAAAAGAAAAGAGAATTAATGGAACTTGTGTAAATCGTGGACAAAACAGTGCAGACCATAAATGTGGTAATGATGCTGAGAGTGTGAAACCACAAACCTGAATGCCTGATTTATGTGTTGATTGTAGAGAGTAGATGAATATTACCATATTATTATTTCAGTTGTGTGGTTGTGATTATGGCCGTCTTTGGCTGTGTTGGTGGTTAATCAGTTGCGTTGTTAAACCAAGGCAGTGGGTATTTCTTTTACTAAACCTCCAGAAAGCTTTATAAATGAATCCATATGGCATTAAAGTGGAAAGTCAGAGTTTAGCTAGAGGACAGAGGAGTTTTCTGGGATCTAAAGCACAGAAATATGTTTGTTTTGGGGTTTGTTTTGTTTTTGAGCTCTTTTTTTATGTTTTTGTCAATTTCTAAACATGAGGCTCTCATGAAGTGGTCTAGAATGAATGGGGTGCTATGAAGTTGTAGCCCGTCATGTTTTTTTATATAAGGGCCATCAGCTTTAGTTCCATTTTTAGATTCTTCCGTCTTTCGATGGTTGTAAAGTACCTTTTTGCAAAGTAGTAGATACATCATAGTACCACACAGCACTTTACAGGATCCGCCATTTCGATTGCATTGCATGACATCCACCTGAGAAGCGTTCACCTTCAGCCACCACCTTTCTTCTGATACGCACGTGAATGTTTCTGTTGTGGTTGTGGTTCTGGATGTGATAATGGCTGTTGTAAACCAGCTGTCATTCAGAATACAGGTTCAATCAGCAGAGTGTGTCCTGTCGTAAATCCTTAACCGACCACTCAGCATGTAGGAGTATTTCATGGGAAAAATCGCCTTCCCTGTAAGAAAAATTAAAATACTTTTGAATCAAATCTGTATTTGCAAAAAACAAAACTGAAATGTGGTTATTTAGCATAGAAGCTGGTTTAAATGATTTTAAAGTTTAAGTTTAAGTTTGCCTTGCAAGCATCGACGGTATTAAAGATGGATGTAACTTTGGGTCTGGAGAGTGAAGCCAATGCGGAAGTTCCTGAAAGGAGGATTATCTTGGCTAAAGAATTGCCCATCCCAAGTCCTCAGTTTCCATCGTCATTTTTGATTTCAAAATGCTGAGATGGTGACAGGAAATGCTCTAGAGCTAGTCTCTTTCCTAGACTAGCTCTGTTTGTGTCTTTTCACCCACAGCGTGCTCGCTGCAGATCGATTTCTTTTCTACGATGCTACTAAATCAGCTTAACATGGACTTTTTTGACATGGTCCTCTTTATAGACTGCAGCTATTTCAGAAATGGCAGTGTCAGAAGCACAGAGCAGCGTGTTGTGTGTGAAGCTGCAGATCAGTACGGAGGCCTGTCGTTGCTGTGTTTCTGTTTCTGTTTGGGTGGGCGGGATGAAATGGGCAGAATTACAAGTAGGAGGGAAGGAAAGCAGGAGAAAGAGGAGGATTTATATTCTTCACTATGTACCTGTTTACATGGAAGACTATATGTTTACAGAAAGGCTGCTCAGTGTGGTCTCCGCTGCACCAGCACTCCTTATATAGTGGATAAGATTATCAACCACAGAAAACATAAAAGACCTAAAGCCCTTCTTTAGTTTTCTTTGTCATACATGAGCCCTGAGACTCCTTTAACGGAGGGAAAGAGCCTTTCCTTACCACCATTTGGTCTGTGTACTCCAGCACCATCAAAAGAGTTTTTATCACTTGTTTCTCTGCACGTTGGCATTGTTAGGTATTCTTTAGTACACACAGAAACAGAAATATTTACTTGCTGGATAAATAGGCTGTTACTTTGTGTTCGTGTTTTTCTTTCAGCATGTTGAGCGTTTAGAAGGAGGGAAACGGAAAACACTGCACATATGAACATCCACCAAAAACAATGAACTGGCCATCCCGGCTTTGTGGATTATTAGCTGCTGTTTCCGTGCCACGGCTAAAGACAGCCCAGGTGTTACGTAAAAAACTGTGAATATTTTGGCATTTCATGAAATTTGGTATAGAGTTGGAGCATGGGAAAAAGAAGAACTGATTCAGTTTTGGTATGGATCCAAAACACTCTCTTTAAAACTGGCTTCTGTTTAAATGCTGCACAGTGTTATTTGAAGACTTGATTCGCAGCAGTTCCTGTGTCATTTCCATTAACCTTATACCCCTGTCCAGTCCTAGGTTGGTACCAGATACTTGTTTTTTGTTTGTTTAATCCCAGACGCCAGCAACAGCACAAAACCATTCCTCGTTTTTATTATCCTCTCCCCGGAGAAAGCATCCTCATGCAGCAAGAGTCCTCATAGATTTGACTAAGTGCCAATTCAGGGTGCAAACATATGACCGGGGGCAGCAGTAGGGCATTTTTTCCATTTTTTATGTTCAAGGGCTGCATTAAATGTTCCCAATGGCTGACACTAGCCTGAGGGCCACCCTTTAAAACCCCTGAACAAATTTCCAGTCCAGAGAAAGCTCAATAACCAACAGGCCACTGCATAAGGCCTGCTAGCTGTTTTGCTTTTATTTATAATCCATCGATATCTTTTTATGCACATTTTTTTTCCAAAGGACACATTTTCATTGACTCCATTTACGCTTTTCTTGCAGTTACTCTGCCAAAGCACCTGCAGATTCTCCCCTCGTTGCCGTCCAAACCGAGCCGGCGGTCCATGCAGTCCCCCTACAGACTGCCCAACCCTCTGCCCCCTTTGCCTGTCAGGAAGGGGGTCAGAGGCCGTCGGCCCAAGAGCGAGACCATTGCTCTGCTCAAGGCGGTGGCCGAGGCAGCCGCAGCCCAAAATGGATCTGTCCCCGAAAACACACAGCTGGTACCCCGGGTTCACAAGAAGAGAGGACCCAAACCTGGAAGCAAGGTGAGGCCCAACTTTGATCGATTGACCTATTACTAGCCACCCATTTTTATGGAATTTTTCCCTACACAATATGTCCAAATGGAAAAGCTTATAAGAGACAGACTGGTGGGCCAAAATGCACATGTGAGAATTCATTTGAAATGTAACACCTTCTAGTTTGGGAAAAAGTACTCGATTGGCACAAGAATAATAAACAAGCTAAGCCAGTTCAAATATCACTTTTTTTTGCAGCATACTTTGTGCCAGAACTATGAATGATAATCCAAAATATCTGGAAATGTTCTTTTTATCCACTTTTCTGACACTGATGACTACGTTTACCACCATTCAAAACATTTATGCTCCCTTGCTGCTAATTAAAATGAGTGATACATACTCGTAATGCTCGACTGCTATCCAATCAAACTACCCTTGTTGGAATGGTGAAATGATTGTCCACAATCTTGACTGAAAGCCAGTAATGGCTTAGTTTCCTTGGGCACAAAACAGATGCAACAGACTGGGAAAACTGCTGTTCTACGGCGGCGGTCCTGGGATGAAAACCACACCGAAAATGCTGGGAAAACTTCCTTCTTTTTTTTTTTAAGGCAACAAGCTCAAGAAAAAAAATACCCAACAACAGTATCCTGGAAGTTGATCACATGTTTGGAATAAAACTTCAACATAAAAACAAAGTGGTTAGACAGCAAGCAGTAGATGTTAGAGGATAATATTTATATCTTTGAATAATCTCATGAAAAACCCCTTTATTCTTTTAAACTGTGGGTCGTTACTAAGTTACACATAATCAGAGTTGCCACAGTGTTTCCATGGTTGTACACAGTACCAGTAGATCTAAACAAATTGTACTGTGGTGCTTATGATTTCTGTAAAATTAACTGAATGGTTCAACTGCAGTGGTGATGGACAGGTTGACAGATGAGGTCAGGAGTCTCTGTGGACTGTGATGTTTGTAGATGACTTTGTGATCTGTAGTGAGAGTAGGGAGCAGGTGGAAGAGAGCCTGGAGAGGTGGTGGTATGTTCTCGAGAGAAGAAGAAAAGTTGGCAGAAGCAAGAAAGAATATGTGTGTGAATGTGAGACAAATGGAAAGGTGAGAATGCAAGTAGTAGAGGTAGTTAAGGTGGATGAGCCTAAACATCATCCAAAGCAATGGACGCTGCACAGTAGAGCTGAAGATGAGAGTGCAGGCAGGGTGGAGTGGGTAGAGCCGAGTGATTTGTGACAGAAAAAATAGCAGCAAGAGTGAAAGGGAAGGTTTACAAGATGGTAGTGAGACCTGCTATGATGTGTGGTTTGGAGCTGGTGGAACTGACAGAAAGACAAGAGGCAGAGTTGAAGATGCTAACATTTTCATTGGAAGTGACCAGGAGGCACAAGATTAGAAATGAGTACATCAGAGGGACAGCTCAGGTTGAGCGGTTTGGAGGAAAAGTTAGAGAAGCGAGGCTGATATGGTTTGGACATGTGCAGTGGAGGGATAGTGGATATACTGGACAAAGGATGATGAATGTGAAGCAGCTAGGGAGGAGGAAAAGAGGAAGATCACAGAGGAGATTCATGGATGTAGTCAAGGAGGACGTGCAGAGGGTTGGTGTGACAGAGGAGGATGCTAGGATAGGATGAGATGGAGCAGATGATCTGCTGTGGCGACCCCTAAAAGAAGGAGAGGAAGGATTAAACTATGGAGAATCTATCAGATCTAACCAGTTGTGATGTGCCCACACTGAGAAAACTAAACATTTTCATGCTTATACACAACTTAGAACTGCTTTCACTGAACTTACAACTTATCACTTTCATTTTTTTCTTGTGTAATAAATCAGGTGCACGCCTTTTCCTTCACAATGGTGCACACCCCTCTCCAAAAATATTCTGTAGGTTAAAATCATTGGGATGAATTTTTCTATTGAATTTTTTGTGTAATCCTGCAGGACCTTTGACAAGGGGCTTTTTTTTAAATTATTTAATTTCAAATGTTCATGAAATATTCACATTTTAAAAGGAAAACTGAACTAATGAAGCAAAGCCATGGGGTTTGCAAATGACTTAGCATTATTCTTTGTTTTTGGACCTTGTTTTGATCTTGAAATGGTCTCACGTCTTATCTTTTGTTGGAAAGAACCTAATTTGGAAAGTAAAGTTGTTGATGGAGAGTCACGTTCAACAAGGAAATCATCAGAAGATGAATTAGCAAAACCACAAATGTTTAATTTTCCGCTTGTGTGATGATCAGTGTTGTGACAGTTGGTTTTGGGAATGGCAGCACCACAAGATGAGCCTTTGATCTTCACCACATCCACTGATTCATTTATTTTATTTTTTTTATTTACATTTAAAGTTTGAGGAAATCTTCCAATAAAAGACACATTTTATAATCAAGATTACAATTACTGACAAAAATCACAGTGACTGTGGTTTTTGCCATAATCAAACACGTCTCATGAATTAGCTTTACTTCCACATTCCTTATTGTTAAAGCGTGTATACACATTTATTTTGCAGAGAAAGCCCAAAATGATCCAGAGCCCGACACAGCTGCCGAGCATCCAGGTGCCACAGGAAAGTCCTGCCAACCTAAACTCAGTGGTTTCAACAGGTAAATGCTAACAGCTCTGCTGCTGCTGCTGCGCTGAATTAAAGATCTAATTTGAATGTTTGATGTGTTCAATGTGTTTGTGTTGTTTCAGTGTGTGTGTACGTGAATAAGCATGGAAACTGCGGTCCCCACCTGGACAGGAAGCAGATGCAGCATCTGCCGGACCACTTTGGACCGGGTCCAGTGAACTCTGTGCTCCAGCAGGTGGTCCAGTCATGTATAGACTGCGCATACCAGCCTAAAGTCCTGCTCAGCGCACTGCAGAATGATTCAGGAGGAGGGGAGGCCGTCAAAGGTAGAAGGTTGCTCCGTTGTTGGCACATTAGACGGCCGTGCGTCACGATTGATAGAATAATAAAACATGTTATCATCACCACAGTGAGAACAGATGGTGGAGTCCGCGTGGTGAGGCTACCATCGGCCTCCAGTGCTTCCTTTGTGCTGCGCTTCCTGGAGACCATGTGTCGTCATCTGCAGTGTGACAACCTGTTCAGCAGCCAGCCGTTCAGCCACTACTCAGCTTACGACAGGAGCAAGTCAGGTAATGCCTACATTCAGTTAGAGAAACGTCACTGCTTCATCAGGGGGGAAACCTCTTTCTGAAAGAAAAAACTAGGAGGAAACACAGACGCTGTTTTCTTATTTTTATAAGGCACCATTTACAGAATGCTTTGACAAAGCAGCAAAAACGAACACTAAATTCAAATAGAAAGGGCTCCTAATGCAAAAGGTCGCTCACCCTCGTGTTAAAACCTCAACTATGGAACAGGTAGGAGGACCCCCCACCTGAGGATTCAATGCTACAAACAGGCAGCAAAATGGGGTCAACATTTCTGCTGTGTAGAGAAGAGAATCCAGGATCGTGGGGATGAAATGCTGTCTGCTCAAACCAGTAAGAAGAGGGCTGCTGCATTTTAAAACCAAAAAGTCAGACTCGCGACCTTTTATTCATACCTTAAAGAAAAGAGTTGCAGTAGTCTAGCCTGGAGAAATAAAAGTGAAGTTGTCGTTTTCCAGGTCTGATTTTGAGGGTATTGGTTTAATTGTGGCAGTGATTCCTATGACCCAGTTCCAGTCCGGCCCCTACACCTGTGGCTGTGGGTTATAATACAGTCTGCACTGATAGAGGCTCTCTGACCTCACTCTGTGAAGGTTCAGCACCTGCTTTGTGTCCAGTATTGAAGAAGTAACTCAATAAAAATGAGTTCTGTGTAATTATCTTAGAGCCTTCTCAGAAATAAAATGAAATTGTGTCCGTGGGAATTTTGATTTGAAAATGTTTTTGTAAAATGATTCATAATTAAATACTTTGTTGCTGTCAAAAACAGTGGAAAATGTTACACACCAGGATGAAATTGACACTGAGAAGCACATTTTTTTACTAAGTGATGGGCACAATCTTAACGCATCCATCTGAAAGTGGTATAAGTTCCTGTTTCTGTCGCAGAAAGGTGAGGGCATCTCAAAGAATCGTACCCTAGACCTTAATCCCATGACCCTTCAGCAGCCACAGACGTAGCGCTCTGAGGTTTTATTTTGTCTGCGTGAGGGTGAAGAATATGAGGTGTAGGGCTGTCCTGTGTGGTCCTGTAGTTTGTATGCACTTACAGCAGTTGAGGTCTAAGATTAAATGGTATGCTGTGAGGAGAGCATACATGTATACAACTTTTGAACTCATGTCCACCACCAAAAACATCCTTTTTAACCCCGTTCAGTTTGTGCAGCTGCTGGATGGTGGGAATAATGAGAGCGTGACACTTCAAAGACCCTGACTGTGTGCAGTGAGGTTAATAAATGGGGAAAAATCTTGATTGCTTTCTTGTGTGGCTCAAACCACAGCTACCCTCCTGTGCAGTGGACCTACCACCTAACAAAAGAGTAACTGTCAGTAGCAACCAGTTGTGTGGCTTCAGCTGGAGCGCGGATGCCAACAGCCGTTAGCCGGAGTGCGTCATCTGTTGGGAGAAGCTGGCTAACGCTAACATGATTCCAAGAAAGCTAAAGAGGCTCCTGGAAGCCAAAGATCCCTCCTCAGAGAAGTTTGGCCTACTTCAAAAGATGGATCTCAAACAGATGCAGCAAGACTGCTTGTTAGGATTGTGTGAGAGCGTCTGATCAGGCGATGAAAGCAGGTTGTAGGCTAGTGGAGTGACGACATGAACAAAAATGTCAGGTGTCGTGTTAGCTCCAGATGCTACAAATGGGCTGTAAATACAATCTGACAGCTTATTCTAAAGGAGAATTGAACTGACGTGACAGAATGCATAAAGGTCATTTGTTTACTGATGTGAATACAGGTGTTCCTTGTATATCTGGGCATGCACCGTGCTGTATTTCATACACAAAAGGACCGAAAAACCACTCTTCTGACTTAAAATGAGCTTCTCTGTGTTTCAGTGAAAGAAGAAGCGATGGATGCTCCGTCTCTGGCAAGAGGGAGTAAACGAAGTCTCTCTGGAGTCTCTCCACTGTACGCAGCGCCTCTGTCTCCTAAACATTTACGTGCTGAAGCCCATCCTTCAGAAGGTACAGCTCTCCTTACAGATCTTTTTATTCCTGTAACACAATTTACACTGAATTTATCTTAAAAATAAAATGACAGCAAATTAAAATAATTCAGAAACTTTCTTCATCTCTGGGAAAATGCATCCTCGTATGAAATATGTTGTCTCGTGCTGACTCCTTGGTGCTCAGTTTAATATCTGTCTGAAACAAGCTGTTTTAGCTCCCTTGGCTCTCCCTTTGAGTCAGTCCATAGAATATTCCCAGTAAAGTGACTTTACTGAATCGCTGTCCTCTCTGCTGGAATCTGAATACATTAGCACTGAAGCTTCACTCACTGGTGACCCACAGCCTTGTTGTTAGCTCTGCTGTTATTCACAGTACACTTCCTCGCTAAAACCACATTAAGAAAGTGCAAACCCACAGAAACAATCATAATCTGAGTGTTAATTTAGAGCGTGCTGAGATATTAATGTGGTGAAGAGAGCCTGAATGGGCTTGTTTTGTGCTTACAGGGGGGGCCTGTTACTCTGATTTCTACCTTTATATTCCTATTTTTGGACTCAACTAGAGAAGCTTTGCTTGATTTACAGTTTAAAAATAATGCTTGTTTATCTCGTACTGAGCCATAGTGCATCCCTTCAGTTCATCCACTGCCCGAGGCTGTTATCACCCTCCATTTAAGGCAGACTTTCTTCTGATTGGCTGCCCCTCGTAAACAACAAAGCTGTGGTCAAACCTGAAACCTCGGGGTAATGCCTTTTCTGTGGTTTCTGGGTTGAACGATGTGCACACACACTCATCTCATTACTTGAACTTTGGCTGTGGTTAATCTGAGAATTCACCACTGTAACAGATATGTGTGTGTGTGTGTGTGTGTGTGTGTGTGTGCGTGTGTGTGTGTGTGTGTGTGTGTGTGTGTGTGTGTGTGTGTGTGTGTGTCTTAAGCTGCCTGGCTAATAATACATTGTTTATGCCAGTTTTTTTTCATACTCTTCCTGTAAGAGTTAACCAAGCTGTTTTCAGCGCTGGGCTAGTCTCTTTAACTGCTGTGTAGTTATAAGAGGAATGTGGGAGCTGGGAAACTGCAGTATCTGCTGTGTACAGTCATTTGTCCCTTCTGCAGACTGAAGTGTGTTTTAAAGAATGACATTTTAAAGTCTTGCATGTTTTTCTCTCTCCAGCAGAGACTCTGCCCCATGAAGAGAACGGCCTAATAAAGGAGCAGCGCTACATGGATTCCGCCTCCAACTCCATGACCCCTCGACCCCAAACAATGCGGAGTTCCTCGGAGTACCACTCCCAGGCCAGCAGCCTCTACCATCACAGCAACAACACATCCATGCGCCGCCTCTCCTCTAACCCTGCAGAGACGAGCTCCACGCAGCCTCTCAGAAGAGTCGAAGGTAGAGAAAGTGCAGTGTTGTTGGGAGTGTGTCTGTGACGTACACCCATATTTTTATAAAGGAGTTATTCCCTACTGCAAATCTACATGAATAAATGAATAATGCAGCTATGGAGCAGCGATCAGCTCTCTTTGGCCAGTCAAACTTCAGTTCAGCCATCTTTGAGAGCAGTGAGCGATGGGTAGTCCCCACTAATGAAACATTAATTGTTGACAGATTTTAAGTGATCCTGTGTTAATGAAGTTACTGTATCGAGTGAGTAAGTAGAGGAAATTATCACAGCCACAACAGGAATGAAAATGAGGCTTTTTTTCTTTTTTTTTTAAGTTGCATTAAACCACCTGCTGCAAACCTCCTTAAATCACATTTGTATGATTTCGCATTACTGTTAAATTGGCCTTGGAGTTATTTTCGTACATGCACTGCAGTCCCGAATTGACAAAGGTCATCACAGTTGTTTAACGTTAGCTGGTCATAAACCTGCCACGTTCCCAAATCCAAAGCCATGTCAGCATTACGAGTAAATAATGCTGTGTGATGCCACGAGTGAGCATTGTGTGTGTGCTGCCTCCTGCCTGTGATCAGGCAGCTTTCTCACCTAAACCAAACTGGGAATTTCAAGTTTTAAGAACGACTCTGAAGTGGACTACTTCCTGTTGTGTGAGGAGGACACGGAGGACAAGTTCAAAAGTGCGAAAACAGCGGGAGTTTGAGATGACTGCTGTTTTAATTTGTTGCTAGATTATGCTAGATTAAATTGAATTAATCTGTGCCTCTGCAGCTGCCAGCTCCACCACAGGTCCCGAGGCTCTGGGGTCTGAGAGGGAGAGTCTGCAGCTGCCCAACAAAAACCCCTCCTCCTGGTCCATCGAAGAAGTGATGCAGTTCGTCAGGGACGCTGACCCCACAGCTTTGGCACCTCACGCCGAGCTCTTCAGAAAACATGCAAGTAGACTAAAAAAGTTTTTTTTCTTTTAAATTGATCATGGCTGGGTCATGATGGAGGTCATCTGTGGAGAACATAGCCCAGTGACTTGTGAAGTCACATTTTCACCGTCTTGGAATGAAGTCCAAACGATTGCACTCACTTCTCTCCGAGTGAAGTTGAATCATGCGTCTCCGACTACCCGCAGATGGCAGCAATCAGTCAATTTTCAGTCGCCTGCGGTGTATGGAGAAGCTCGGCTGATTTTTCACCAAAGTTGAAATGTTTTCAGCTCGGCACATATTCCTCTAGTTTAAATCTGCTTGAAAACTTTGCAAACACTGCACTGAAGGTCAAACTCTCTTGCTTTTTAATGCCGCTCAAGCTAAGATGATAAAGATGGCCTTCATTTAACAAAATCTACAAGACGTAATTCATGAGGTTTCCATCGTTTAACCCGTGAAAGGATATTAATGCTGCCTTCAGCAGTCTTTGTCTCTGGATCTGCATTAGGTCTGTCAAGCCACAATTTTGCTTTATGCGTTAGGTCATTGCTCACATGAATTTTGACACTAACACCATTTATAGTCTTGCTCTTGAGTTGCCTGGGACTCACTGCAGTCTCCTCCTGAATGATTTACAGCATCAGCAGTGGTATAGAAACAGAAGAAACTGGAAGCAAAACGTTGGTGGACGCCTTTTCCCAATGTTTTCCCCAGAATGTCACATCTTTTCCAGCTGTTGCAGTAATCCATCTGTGAATCCCGGAGCTCTCTGTCATTCTGCTGCCACCTGATCCTCATTTTTTTCCCCATCATCTGCACCCAGCAGACATCCTGGGGTGGAGGCTTATCAGCGCAATGGGCTTTATGGTTATAAACACCCTGTGATCGGGGCCTGACTCACTCCTGGATGATCCCCACCATGTTTATTTGTTTTTAATTTGAATTATATTTAAACTACCTTCAGCTTCAATAACCGCATGATGTTCAAGCTAATGTGTTAAATAACCGAGATTACAATATTGACCACGGTGATGATTTTCGCCCTAATCGAGCAGCCCTACACGAGTGTTTCTGTTTTTCTAATACGACTCCCCGTCTTTGCTTCCACAGGAGATTGATGGCAAAGCTCTGATGCTGCTGCGGAGCGACATGATCATGAAGTACATGGGTCTGAAACTGGGGCCCGCGCTGAAGCTCTGCCACCACATAGAGAGGCTGAAACAAGGCAAACTGTAACTGTAAGAGACCCCAGCAGAACCCACGAGCAATAAGCCCCCGGGAGAGCCGGCGTTCGGATACTGACTCATGGGGCACGTAGGGGTGGGGGTTACATGTTACTCCAGACTCCACCTGGAGGGACTGGATCGATGTTACAACTTCATCCCGACTCTGAGAGTGGAGAAAGTGTGCCGTGCATTGCTGACACATTACCTCATCCCCTCATCAGTGAACAAAAAGCTGTTTGGCTCCCATAGACACTGCTGACTCTGAAATCCCAAAGGAAAATAATCCCTGTAGTGTTTACATTGCATAGCACACATGCACACGCTTTTATTTCTTTTTCTTTTCTTTTTTTTTTAAATGGAGGAGAAATCTTTTGATCCTGGTTTTGGATCCCCAAAGATGGAGAATGTTTCTTCTTATATCAAATGTTATTGTTGAACCAATAAGGAAGGGTTGGTGGTATACCAAGAAAAAGATCCATCAGATGCTCCTCCTCAGTTTGGATGCTGTCTCACATCGTGCATAGCCGTTTATCCGCCTGCCCGAAGATGATCAACTCATTCCACTTCTTTCAACCAAGCTTCCTTTGCCTTGAACGTCATCAGCGCCACGATGAGGATCGCGTTACGTTCCGATGTTTTCCGCGAGTGTCCAGCAGAATCAGCTCCTGCTGCCAGGCATTCTCACTGGTCTCCAAACCGTTTGCATCCCGAGCACACGCCAGCTAAAGGTTTATCAATTTCAACAGACGGGAATGTTTAGGGAGTGCAAATCAGACATTTCTAAGGGCTTTGTGTGTTAAGTTTAATATTTTTATCAGTTGTGTCATTTAAGCTCATTGGTCCGACCTCAGTGTTGTCACTTTCGACCATTACAATCACTGTTAGCAATGAAAACAGATGTGTACAGTTTTATGGGTTTAACCATGAATATCAGCGACAGAATGTACATTTTGTAGAAACGTAATATTTTAAGGAAATAAGTTAGAAATGTGAAGATAAAGGGGACGGGGGTTGTTTTTTTAAATAGTTAACGCAGTGCTTTTAGTTCAAATACTCCCAGTACTAAACTCTGCCTTGCTTTACCTACAATATTTCTCAGGTTTATGTGATCTTTGTTAGTACAAGATTTTTGTAGCATACCGTTTATAATGTACTCCCTGTTACCCTCCTCCCTCACTTAAAAAGACTTGTGCCATATGATCGTCAACACATGATTGAAGTGCTGTTGATTTTCCTTTCTTGCATCTTCTTTAAACTACTTGAAAGAAAAAAAAAAGTGTTGCAGAACATCACTTGTCCATTATGTCACACCACATAAACAATGTGTTTATGATGTATTTTCTTTTCTTTTCTATAAACCTGTCAAAAACAAAAAGATGTTCATGTGTCATTTCTGAGATTTTTATCTGTATTTTTAAAGGGTAAGAATGCTTCTGTTACTCTGATCACCTACACAGGCTTGCTGGTAGTTGGCTGATTTGCAAGAATCATTCAGGAAGGTGAGAGAATTTATATAAAATAATAATGGTGTATAAGAACAACCTTAAAGTCCAGTATTTCTATCTGTAAATGTCTCACATCAGCCTCTGTGTTTTGAAATTTAGAAAAGAGAGAGAAGTCTGCCTGATTGGGTTTATTTATGACGCAAAACAAATCAGCGACTTTCTCAACTATTTGAGTTAACTTTAAGAAATGATTTTGATTGATCACATATTGGATCAAAAGGAATCTGAGGCCTCAGAAGTTTAGAAGAATTGTGACTGAGCATGAGTGAAGAGATGGCACTGTGGGACCTTGTTTCTGCCAATGGGATGGAGAAAAAACACCGCCAAGCAGAGCCAACTTTCAAGTTGTATCAAAATTTAGTTACATTTTGACCAAATATATTGATACTTTGAGATATTAACCTGAACAGAATGTATGGAATAACCGCTTGCTAAACAGCTAAATGACTGCAGCTGAAATAAGGTCAGAAATGGTGAACCACTGCTGTGGACTGTTACTGACATTCGATGGGAATAAAAGCAAATCAGTGACCCGTTCATTTTAATACAAAACACATGCACAAAGAGCGAGGAAGCATGATAAATTCATCAGATTAAACATCGTTATCTTTCTGTTTGGCTTCCTGCCAGGTTACCCTTTTGTCAGGTTGATTTACTGTGTGCTGATCTTTGATATCAAACCGCTTCCAGCCAAGAAAGCATCCACCTTTAGAAAATAAAATCGTTTCAAAAAAGAAAACTCAGGCAAACAATTTAGAATTGAAGGTTTTAGTTCACTTCCATATAAAAAGCAGACACACTGTACAGTTAAGCAAACATTTAAATGCCATCACATTTCAACTGGAGACCTTTTAATTAAATCTGCTGTCAGAAGCAAAAAGTGCTTCGACTGTATCACAATATCGAGTCACTCTGTCTCCTAACTGATCACTCATTATATAAACACACTGTATAAATAGGTTGTACAAATAATAAATTAGGGATGTTCCTATATAACTAAAGCGATCAGGTCGAACTACTAAACCAAAGAGCCCTCTGTTTAAAGGACTGCAGGCATGAGTTAAGATGTGCTGAGACTGCTGAAGTACACAGATATAAATAAGGAACTAGTTTAAGAAAAAAGAGCATCAAGGTTTTTTCCATCACTTCAACTAGACAGTCTGCATATGGCTGTTATTGGTTCTTGGCCTGTATTTCACAGATTTACATAACTCCCGCAATCAAAAAAAGGGAGGGAGGGGGCTTTAGTAGAATAGGTAGGACAGCCTCTGACAAAGTGCACTCAATAGGATAAATAAAAACACAAATGTGCTCCACATTCACAACTTGGGACAGAAAATTACCACGCTCCACAAAACAATGAAAAAAAAACCGACACTAAAACCACTTCGAACAGATGCTTTACACGATTTAAAAAAAAAAAAAAGGGTAGATTTTCATCATTACTGTTTCTAATAGACTAATCACACACTTAACACATACACAAACAACATTTTCTCTCACTGAAGCCAAGAAATTGGTCATGATTTCTCCTTAATGGTGGCTTTTCCCTTCAGTTTCAACTCCACTTCACAGCCGATTTTCATAATGTAATCAATAGCAAACTTCCACCCAGATTCACTTAAAGGGGGTGGGGGTGGGGGTGGGGGTGTCTATTATGCCCACTTCCTGCTACATGTTTTTATTCTGTGACCTCATTAAAGCAGCTATGCATGATTCACAGTTCTAATTCATCTTATACTGGGCCTTCGTGGAGCCCCTGCAGTTTATCCACTGACTGAAATAAGTATGCTGCATCATCTGGGCCTGAAAAATAAAGCCAACATGGAAGAAGTGCCAAACACTGCAGTTCCTCTAACAGCCACTGGAGGCTCTCTCCACAAGTGAGTCCGTCTCCATAGACTCCCATGTTAAAATGCCCAATTTTCCAGCAGAAATAAACATGTCTACAGCTGGGTATAAAAAGCAGTTTTGGTCTCTTTAGCCAGTTTTCACCTTCATAACTGTAAAGAGGCCTACAGTTAGGGGTGTGGCAATCATAAACTATAAAACATGTGGCCACCTTGATGTCACCCATTGGTTTCTGGGCTCCATATTTTTAAACTCAACCAGTCGCTTTTGGCCACTACCAGAAGTTACCTTAATTTGATGAAAGAGTGAAAAAACTAGGAAAAAATTATTGCACAGTCTGTACCACACAGCAGGTCATTTGCCAAACTGTTCCAAAAGGTACTAACAGGTTAAATATAATGGAGTGGGTCCAGTTTAAGGACTCAAAGTATTGGAGGTGAGGCTCAGCAGAGAATGGTTGGCTGCAGCCGCTTGTGTAGGAAAACCTCTCAGTCAAAGAAGCCATGTTCCCATTTCCAGTATCCGGGTCAGTGAGTCCACAGGGTTCTAGCCAGTGGTTGAACGCCCGGTGCTGTGCCATGCTGAGGTCATCTAGCGCCGGGCTGAGAATTTCACCGGTTCCCTGTTCTGTCCTTACAATTAGCCAGTGGGTGTGCACCCCGCGTATTTTACAGCAGCAGACCGGAGGGATCTACACTCCCTATCGTCATCAAGTCACAAGGTCCAGTCAGATTCAGGTGCCTTCAATGACCCATAGGACCAACCATTATCACAGAATATTACATGGATAATATTATCCAACTGTTTAGCGTCACTGAATTAGTAAGCTGGCATGGCATTTGGCGTTTAGCATTAGCATGCTAAAACTGCAGTGTTTTGCACTTCTGTATTGGCTTTTCTACATAGCCCTAGAAGTTGCCACTTTGTACCAACAAAGGCTGCTGCAGCCAATCGTTATCTGCTAGGCTTCGCCTCAGCTAATCTTGTTGTGCAATACAGACCATCCAAAAAATCGTGTTTCTGTTTTGGTAAGCTAAATTATTTTAAGTCACCTAAACAGCATTTTAACTTTATGTAGCACTAATTAGCAGGTATTTGCAAATGTAAAGTTAAGTTAAAGTAGATTGCTAACGAAACCTACTAGTGTTAGCTGATTATTTAGGGCTCCACCTTCTCACCTGAATATATTTAAATCAAGCTCTAAAACAAACAAAAAAGAACATGGTTGCAGCAGATATGCTAAAGTGAAGGCTTCAAAATGTAAAGCCCAGATGTCAAGGTGGCCATGTCTATCTTTTAGATACAGGCTATGGAAAGGAGCCATTTTAGTTCCTTCACTCTTTAAGCCATCTTTCTTCTGATTGGCTGCCCCTTCCACACAAAGGTGTGGTCACAACACAACATAGTCTCTCTCCATGACATCATACAGAACCAAGAGGAGAAGGAAAAAATTAAATCAAGCTTTTAGAAGTCTGAAGCTTGAGTTTTAGGCCTTTTAGGATTACTTGCATACAACACTGAACTCATAATTTAAAACTCTGGCTATTTTTAAATTGAGCATCTGCCACTGTAATAATATTTATATGACAGTCAACAAGGAAAAGCATAATAGGTCCCCTTTAACAAGTGGAAACAGCAAGCAGTTACAGTGTTTTACACACGTGGTGCGAGACGTTTCCTCTGCTTTGGCTAATTTAGCCAGCGACAATATTAGATCTTTTTGTAGTTTCCTCATTTTTGGATAGAAAGGTCAGTTTAAACATGAAAGTAATTAAGAAGCTCCTTTTATAACCCGCTGCTGTTAACCGCTGCTGTTAAAATAAGAACATATTTTACTGTGACCGGCTGCTGCTGCCAACATTCATTTAATGAAATTGTGGCTCTGGCCTCGCCAAGTCATTAGGAGCCTGTCATGCTAAATCCCAACCAATCAGGAAAGAATGAATCGCTCCAATGAGCTACTGATGACCATGTGAATTTCCACTGATGGGACATGTTCTCACAGCCTCAGTCGCATGCTGCTGTACACTTTCTTCAGCGTACCAATATATAAAACATATATGTGGAAACAAACCGTCAACCCGAATGGAGGAACTGAACTAGTGGGTCTTTGCTGTTACTATGAATCACACATTTTCTTAAACATTGCTGATTCACAGACACACAGAGAGCGCACTAAGCTGCCGTACACTAAAACATTTCAGGTGAAACACTGTAGACTAGTGCATTACAAAAGAATATTAATTCAGAAGAAACCGGTTGTGTAACTACTGTGTCACACTGTTGTCAAACTGTCAGAGCCTCGCTTTTAAAGCCAAACTCTGAGCTCTGATTGGACACACAAGTGTTTGAATTTGATTACAGGACGTCCCCACATGTGTTTTATGTTATACTCTCTGGAGGGATTACCAGAAAGCCAGTTCAGAGATTAGTCCTCCTCCCCAGTGAGCATGCTCACTTCCTGGGGAGCAGTGCTGCGAGTCTCTGCTTCTTAATGGGAAGGAAGTGAATCTCCTGTGAGCTGACCTTCTTCAGTTTGATAGCTCTGCTTTTAGAGACCTTTTTAAGAGGGTTGTTGGGATCATGTTGCTCCCCGTGAGATGCTGACGGCACTCCATAGAGCTGCTGCAGAGATGCCCCCTGGCTGCTGTCCCGTTTTATGGAGAAATTCTTGGTCGAGACTCCTGAAAGGCCTTTTATCTTTCCGCAGAGGATGGCGGGGATCGCGTCTTTCACTGAGACGATGACCTTGGCTGTCTGTGAGGTGCTGACTATCTCGAGGTTTCCAGTGCCGCTGAGAGACGCCTCCTGACTCAGAGAACTAGACCCAGCAGCACTGCTGTCTACCAACCACTTGTGCTGCCGGCTGAACTCCAGCGATGCCAGGCTACCGAGGAGTTTGGAATTTAAACTCTGAGTGCATTCGACACCCAGGGACAAAGAAGTGCCGCCGCTATCCGGACCAGACTGTGAGGCTCCCTCTCTGTCTGTCTGAGCACACTTTTTCCTCACACCCGGAACTGACAAGTCTAGCACACTGTCCTGCTGTGGACTGGGATATTCCTGTTTTGGTTCAACTGGACATGGCCTGACAGAAAGGTCCAGAGCCTGTCCTTCCTCTAGAGGAAGTGAGGATAGGGATGCATTTTGTGGGTGGAATGGAGGCATGCATTTCCTTGAAGATGGCGAGGGGGAGGTAGTATCTTTTGGTGAAGTCTGAGTGCTTTTACTCACAGTGCAAACTGGTTTTGGCATGTTCCCCTTTGAATCCTCAGTCTGAGGGACAGGGATGGGGATAGGGAGAGGGACCGGTAGAGGCACAGGTAGAGGAATGATGACTGGGTATGGGACTAGAAGTGTTGCAGGAGGAACCAGAGGGGCCAGAGGGGAGGTGTAGGGAGGTGTGAGGGGAGGAAGGGGGAAGAAGGGAGATCCTGGTGACTGACAGGTTGACGAACTCGCCTGGGAAGGGAAAAGGTCCTGCAAGATTGCTGCAAAAGCTGGATTCTGCAGGAGAGAGAGTAGGTTAGCATCCTGCGTCTGTCCCGCGGACTTCTGGTCAACAGCTGGAGGTAAACCAAACGTCAAAGGATTCTGACACAAAACGTTGCTCTGGAGCTGTGCACAGTTAGCAGTCTGAGGGATTACAGAAGGATTCATGTGCTGGATCACCTGCTGGTCCAAGACCAGGGGCAGCGAAACTGGGCTTTGGCTCGCTATCAAGTACGGCGTTGCCCCCATCTGTCCAAGCTGAGGCCCGGCTGCTCCGGCCATCTGGAGGTGAATGGGCAGCATGAGTGGACTCTCACCCAGACACACTGGGTGGAGTACAGTTGTAGCCACTTTAAGAGCCACGCCTCCTGGAGGTTCAGCAGTGGGACTCACCACTGAGGGTGCAGGAGTCTCTGTCAGGTTAGAATGGCCTCCTTTATTCAGTCCTGTCATATTAGCATCACAGGAATCAGCAGGAGTGAGAGGATTTACTCCATCTTCCAGTTTGCTGGAGACTTCTCCACCTCCGCCCGCCTCAGAGTTGCACACGTCAGTTTGCGGCTGGGTCATGGTCACAGACATGTCATCGTTACTTTCCATGATTCAGCCTGAATAAAAATCTTCCTCAAGCCTCAAGTTAGTGACGCGTCTCATCCATTATTCTTCTAAGAAGCCCTGAAACACACAGAGCAGGAGGTTTGATGGTGAGCACCAGTTTAAAAAAATGTGAAAAACACACACACACACACACACACACACACACACACACACACACACACACACACACACACACACACACACACACACACACACACACACACACACACGACCTGGGGCTCCCAAATACTGTGCTTTGAGTTCAAATGTGCTTTAGGATTAACTGCAATATACAACTGCACAAAGTCAGATCAGACTCCATCTCCACCATCTTGAGCTGTAGCTGGCGTGGTTAGTCCTTGATCTGCTCTGGAGATCCACAGTGGAGGTGGAGCAGGTGGAGAACTGGTTCACGCTATGCCGAGCTCAAAATACGCCTTTAAAAAAATAGAAACTGAGTTATTGTTGAAGTATTGTTTATAAAACCCCGTATTTAACCTATTCTTTATGAGCATGAGCCACCGATTATTGTCCAGTATTAAATCAATGTGTGATGTGTGAGCATTTTAGAGATAAAGGCCATCTGAAGAGGAAATATTTAACAATCAATCCAAAAAATATTTTGTAACTGTGTGCTCACAGAGGTGCACACATTCCTCTCTCCTTTGTGCTGCTTTCTGTTTTCCTGATTACAGTCCGAACTGTGTCGAGTTTCCGTTTTATATTTGCCCATATATCAATTCCTCCCCTCCTCCAGTCCTCATCTCCTTTAGTTTAGCTGAAGAGGTTAAGCCAGGGGTAAGAAGCCGGAGATGGAGCGAGACCACCACGATACAGTATCAACACACACACACACACACACACACACAAATCCAAACAGAAACTCAGCATACTTTATCAACTATACATCTCCGTTTCGATCGGTCATCCAACATCTCAGATGCTTTTATAATCATACTGTGCTGGCTTTCCTCTCCACTACATGATACCTCCACACAACACATGTCCTGCGTGCACTGGCTGTCAACCCCCATCCATCCGCAGTGATAAAACGTCCCCTGGGTGCATCTCATGTCAGCAAGGTCAATTATTCATACAGATGGAAGCGTCCGGGATAATGTTCGGGGTACTGGAGAAAAAAGGGAAACCTTAAATAACCTGAAATGAAACTACAGAGTGTATGCTGTACCTTTAAAGTTAAAAGACTAAATTAAACACACGCATGCAGTTCTGATTTTCTGGCAGGAGCATGACACGTTTTCTTCCTCTCTGAAGGAGCTTTCATGTGGTGTTGGGTTGCCTCAGTGAGCAGCGAGGAGCAGTCCTCTCCCCCCAGCCCCCCCCCAGGCTGGTTTTATATTATTCTGCGTAGCATAGATGAGACATTGTAATAGGGCTCTGATGGATTACATGGAGGATTCAATAGCCAGGCGGCCGGCCGATAATCTTGTCACTGGTTTGTGCACAGGAAAAGGTCTGGGAAGTGTGCGCACCTTGGGAATTGCAAAACAGGCTTAAACATAGTCTATAAGAACCGAGTAAAAGCTTTTGTAAACTTGTAGTTTTATGCTTCTCTGCTTATTCCCCAACATATTCTCAAGGAAACCTTCCTGAACTTCCTGATGCATGACTAACTGGTGTGAGCTGCCGTGGAGTCTGTGTTTATTACTAATGTTTGTATTTACAGTTAACAGTGTTTTATACCTAAACGAGAATAGAATTCTTGGTTTTTATGATTCAACTTTTTTGTTTCCATCCTCACACCAGATTAGTCGACTCATCCAACAAGTCATGAAATCACAGGCCAAGAACCAAAAAAAAAGAAAAAGGATTTGGACAAATGGGGTGTTTTAATTTCTGCCTCAGACAGACAGTAAGTGACGCCAATGCATAGTGCCTTAAACCTGCTGTTCTTTTAAAAGAACACTAGGGGGCTGTACCTGTGTTTACAAAAAGACTTCCAGTCCTGACCTCTGGAAATGCTTTCCGGATGAGTTTACAGGCTCAATAACTACTTTCAGCTCATACCAAATCACACATATCCTAAAATTCATCTTTTAATTTTTTGGTCATTCTAAGTGTCAGAAATAAGGATCATTCAGGATCCGTGCTTTCACAGTCAGATCCAACCCTCACCAGTCGCATCAAGTTTCAAAACACCAACATGGCGCCAGCATAAATGCTCTTTTCAATGCTTCGTCCATCTTTTAAAGCACCTATGATGCAGAACGTGCGACCTGGCATGTAAACACAACTGTTTGGTGTGCAGTTAAAGTAAGCAGTTCTTTCTTGCCTGTTATTTCTGACAGAAATGTATATTATGAAGTAAATGAAAGCAAATCCACATGTAAGCTCAACCATAACCCTAAGCCTGAGTCTGTTTTGCCTTTTTAATAAATTTAGGGTTATCAGCTATGACGACTCAGACCTCATAGGGTTAAACACATTAATCACACGCCTGCATTAGACCATCCCCCCCCCCCGATGTCCTCAGTGTCTTGCTTTTCTTTTCTTTTTTTGTTTCTTTTTCCTGAAGTAAAAGCATACAGAAAATTGTGCATGATATTCTAATTTAGAAATTATTTTTCCACTATTGGGATGCTGCGGTCTCACTTGCATTCCAGGAAGCTTGGGGCAAGACATTTCCTGTGCGATAACACGGTCATGAGGTCTGTGACACAATAATGCCTCCCTGACCATTATGAAAGGAGTCTTTCTTAGTTGAAGCGCCGCCGCTGTCACAGACTCCAATGAGTTAGTCTGACTGTGCACAAAGTGAGGAAATTCCCCCACAGAATAAACTTAATTGTGTGCTTTAACTCAGCTGTCAGAGGGACAGAGTCAAATTTGTTTTATGGGAGGAAAAAAAACAAAAAGTATTTGCAGGATTTATTCTGAGCCATTTAAATCAGGTGACCTGATGCTAAGCGTAATCGCCCTTTGGGTGATGTGCAGTCAGCCTCCCCGTCTGCCTACACGGGCATTCACCCCACCTCCTCTTCACTTGAATCATGTGATAAAAAAGTGAAACTCTGCAGATGAGCAGGAGGAGGAAGCTTAACCAGCAGAGTGAACCAAAGTACACACAGATCATGTTCGTCATTGTTATTTTTCCCAGCTACATAATCCGACTCAGTGACTCTGCTTTGTCTTTATGTTATCACAGAAAGGGAAGGTCAAAGGAAGACCTCACAATAATAAAGGCTCAATAAATAACAGACTCCCGCTGATGTGCCACAAAAGGGTTCCCGCACCAGTACAATAGATTTAAAAAAAAAATAGCAGTTTAAGGCCACATTGAAATATCTGTATTGATACAATTCAGGGCTTTAGATTCAGTGCACAAACGGTACTCACAGTAAAATTAAAGAGGTAACAGTACTGGGTGGTACACCAGTCCTAATTTTGTTTTTCAACCTGCAGTAATTTGAGCACTCACAGCTCTAAACATACACTATATTACCAAAAATATTCCCTCATTCATCCAAATCACTGAATTCAAGTGTTCCTGTCACTTCCATGGCCACAGGTGTATAAAACCAAGCACCTAGGCATGCAGACCGCTTCTACAAATATTTGTGAAAGAACGGGTCACGCTCAGTGAATTCCAGCACGGTACCGTCAACTGTCCAAACCTGGAAACGGTGAGTTGTCATATTGTCAAAAATGTGGTTAGGAAAAGGGGAAAAAAAAATCTTGGATGTGATTGTGATAAGCAATCACTTCAACATCTGAAAAAAGAAATCAACAGTAGAACTCACGCATGTTTAGTAAAGTAAGTGCATTTACACACACACACACACACACACACACAGTCAAGAGAACTCAAGGGATTGGGACTAAACAGCTGTGTAGCCTCAAGAAAACCACTTATCAGTGAGGCTAATTAGAAAAAGAGGCTTATATGTTAGGGAGCATAAATCTCAGACTCTGGAGCACCAGGACAGGTCATGTGGGCCGATGAGTCCAGATTAACCCTGCTCCAGAGTGATGGGTGCATCAGGGTAAGAAGGGAGGCGGATGAAATGATGCACCCATCATGCCTAATGCCTACTATACAAGCCTGTGGGTACACTGTTATGATCTGGGGTTGCTTCAGTTGTTCTGGTCTAGGTCAGCTGACCACCTGAATGACCAGGATTTTCCATCATTCATTTCTTCCCTGATGCCACAGGCATATTTCCATGATGACAATGCCACAATTCAGCAGGGCAGACATCATGGCACACAATAATTTGTGAAATAACCAAAACAAAAACAAAAAATAGTTACACATTTATAAATTTACACAGCTAGCTGAACGGCATGCTGGGTAATGCTAAAAGCTGGGAGGGGCTCTGTGCTGCATTCAAGAAGAGCAAAGACAGATGGAGGATGAAGAGAAAAGAGCAGAGAAGCTCCAAATTAACTCGTGACCAGGATAGGAGCCGTTTCTGCTGCTTTTAAAGCATGAAACTCATTTTCTGCTCATGCTGCTCCTGTGCTGGACTTTCACTGTGGGCGGGGCTCAGCTCAGGCAGCTCCGCCCACACACAGAGCAGGAACCAGGTGAGGTAAAGATAAGGTGTTACTCAAGGGCTAACTGACTCCACAGCCTTGCATCTAATATTTAATTTGAATTAAATACACTAAGGCTATATGCTTTTTAGTTTTGTTCCTGTGCTTTATTTTATTTGCTTTATTCCCTTTTTAATGATGACAAAGTGTTTCATATTTAATATACAACTGCTCAGCAATAAGTAATCATGTTAATCTTCAGGTAATGCTAACCAGATTAAAGGTGAAGCAGCAGTAAAAGAACTTCAGGCCAACTGGCTCAAAATATATCCAAAGCTTAAACCTGTAAGTGTGAAAGGAGCTGCTGAGAGAGGCCAGGGAAAACAAAGCCACCAAAACAGAGACAACAAAGAAAAGCACATTCTGAAGAAAGAGCAGGGTGATATAAGACCTGCTAAGTGTAAATCCTTCCTGCTGGAAGCATTTAAGGGGGAACCTCATTCCCACCCAGTTTTGAAATATACATATCAGGCCCTGTAACTGTTCAGCAGTGAAATTAATCACTTTTCACAGCTTCTGATGGGTTTATTTTCTTCAGTAAAGCGAATCTCTCCAGGGTTTAGACTCTATTGGATAAACCGAAGAATAAGAAAATGTTATTTTGATCCAAGGACGCACTCATCCAGCTTTTCCCAGTTTTGATTAGATAACAATACCCTGGCTGTGGCTGTCTGCTAAAATCGAGTACTGGTCCATTTAACACAGGTCCGATACCCGCGTTCAATTAATAAGCTGCATTCCTTACTGTGAAGAGGAGACTGGGAATCCTTTTATGTGTAAGATAACTTAAACACTATTATCCTAACTCTGAAAATAAATGCATCCAAGAAAATAAATGTATTTAATTTATACTTATTAGCAAGAAAATAAATGACAGCTGAACCAAAATAACCTCATTTATTTAGTGTGATTTCAGTACGTGTTAGTCTCCCTACTGCATACTGCTCTCAGTGAGTGCAGCTCCACACACAAAGAGTGGAACTGACAAGTTTATTAAATTTAACATTAAGCCAGAAAAGCTTTCCAACAAATGTTACAGTGAATACAACCAGAGCAAGCGCGAGGAAGAGAAGCCGACAAAGGAAGCATTGCTATCTGAGCTTTTTGTGAAATGCCTCCAAACTGCTGCCACTCTGCTGTTAGCTTTCTCTAAGCAACGCTAGTCCTTTATGCTATAAACCATATGGCATGAAGGTAGACATACACGCCTTCTTCACTTAATTATTATTAATATGGTTTCTATAAGTTTCCCCTCTGTGACAAACGCCAACAAAATTAACTGCTTCTGAAGTGAGCCTTTCTTGGACTGCATCTGGTGACACTGGTCCTCTTTCTGCTCTTCAACGTAGCGGCACAGGAAGCAGCGCTCTACCAGCTGTAGGTTACGGTTGAAGGACCCTCCAGCTCACCATGGATCTCTGAAGGAGGAGGACTATTGTGGTTAGCTGTTGTACAAGATAGTGAGGTTGGACAACATGGAACTGCCCGATAAGACTACTGCCACAATATCCAAGGACAGTATAAAAGACGGACGTTGTCTGCATGGCATCACCCGTTGGTTACTGAAGCCATCTTGGTGTTTTCAAACCAGACGTGATAAGCAAGGGGAGCAAATGTTAACTGAGCATGCCAATGAGCACACCCTGGATATTCTTCCTTTCTGACTCTAATAATGACAAGATTTTACAAATTTCACTTACTCTTTCATTCAATATGATCTGAAACTAGCAACTGGGCCCATAAAGTCATCAGGAATGCATTTACGGAAATCACAGAGTGAGGGAGCCGAGGGCCTTATTCTCCATGACTGCTACCTGTGTGACAACAAATCGTCGGCTATTTTGGACATGTGTCGTGGTGACAATGCAGGATCAAGTGATTAAGGACCCAGTCACACAGGCCTAAAGACTTGTCCATGACCATTCGGCAACTAGTGGTCCTAAGGGGAAAAATGAGTATTCCCCAGCTGGTTGTTGGAGGTTGATGGCAATTGCTGTGAAAATGATTGCTATAGCCCCAGTCACACAGGTCTACAGACCTGTCAGAAAAACATGCATGCCCTAACCAGCTGGCAAAAACCTCCCTTGTGATTGCTAAGGTTGCATGCAGTTTCTAACACGCCCACGGATGGCGAGGTAAACACTCCTGTCCATCTCGTCTATCAGCAGGATAACTTAAACATATGTCGATAAAAAATTCTGGAGTTGTTGGGGGTGGTACAAGAAAAGATTTATTAAATTTTGGTGCTAATCTGATTACAATTTGGATCCAGGATTTTATACGAGGAATTTTTACCATCATGAGATAAAAACAAGATTCACATATTTGCATCTAACCTTATGAGGATAAGAAAGAATCCTCTAAAAATAACAAGGGTGCAACATGACCATAAGTTCTGTCATATAGCAAAGTTTGTTCATGACTGAAGGAGGATTCCAGATCTAATGCTGAAAATTATCGGGTCCAAAAAAAAATTAATTCCTGCAGAGTAAGAAATAAAGCCAGTAACAGGCAACCAACACCAAAATATAGCCGTTAAAATATATATAGCTGTCAAAAGGTCCATGAGGCATTTTTGCGACCCCCTTATTTCAAGAAAGGACTCTGAAGAGGCAAGAAAAGCATATATTTCTAGTCTAATATACAGTCTTAGCTAGTCTAATTTTTCAGAGTCACGGGAAGTTCAAAATTTAAGATATAAAAGGTCCAAAAATGTTTCCAAGCCACTTTGTTTTACCACGAAAAAAAATGGCAGAAAATAGCCTCGAAAATATCTCAGTTTCCTAAAGAAAACCCTGACTGCAGCACATGGCTTTGTTTACACCAGTACCCAACCAGAAGGCTGCATCATGGTCACATGACCGACTGCAACTCTCCATGCAACATAGCCAGGACAGATCCCAGCTCGGGTGAGTTTCAATGGTCCGGCACGGTGGGAAGAGAACTGCCGGGGTTTTGGGACCTATTTGATTTTAAAGAAAACTTCAAAAGAGAGATATTGAAAATATTCCAATGGGAAGGGTTTCAAAGTTTCATTTGAAAGGGGTAAAATGATGTATAACTGGAATTTTGGCTAGAAAAAAAATATCTTAATTTATGAATTTGACACTGATGAAAAGCTTGTAGAATACTTCAGAATAAGGTATAGATGCTTCAATTTTAGCTCCAATTGCAACTCGCGCAAAGAAAATTTCTAGTATCTGCTGAAATGTAGCAGTCCGGGTCACTTGAGGTAAACAGTCAGCCGTGCACGTACCGACCAAATCTGACAATTTTCTAAGTGGATTTATGAACATTAAGATTCTGGAAGACTTATTGACATTGGTATGCACAGGTTGAGAATTTCATAAATTTTTATTTGGTATAAAAATATTTAAAACCCAAACAAGCAGACCTGACCAGTGACAAGCAGAATTTGAGCTACTTATCACTGTTTGAGTTGCCACTTTACCAATTCTATAGCTATTAGCTAACAGTACCTACTTTTAGTTTCATCTATGTATGCAAATACTTGCTAGCTATTAGCCAAATGGTAGTACAACTTGAAAAAGTGTATCACTAACCAGAAATGGAGAAACCTTGCCTTCAAAGTAAAAGTTGTGCCTCAGCACTACAGCCTACATATCTCAAAAGGCACAACTTTTACTTTGAAAGTGAAGCTTCTCCATTTCCAGTTTGCGTAACACTTTTTCAAGTCGTACTACCACTCGGTGAATAGTTGGCGTGTATTTGCAGACAGAGATGAAAAACTACAGGCAACTATGTTAACCTGCTAGCAACCAAAGCAACGAAAGAAGTTTTCGGTACAACACCTTCTTTGCAACCAGCGAGAGCCAGGAACCTCCAGGAACCACTGCTAGTCAGTCGGGGAATGCACATATTTTTGCTTAGCAAACAGTGGATGGATCACGGACAAATCTTGAGCAATGTGTGCACAACGTCAGGTCCTTTTACAACAACAATGACCCCTGCTGGTCATTAAGAAGAATGCAGGTTTAAGGCATTTTTGCATTGGCTTCACTTTTCAGACATGGAAGCAATGATGGCTGGCAGAAGCAGCTACTTAACTTTCAAAATAAGAGTCACAGGACTGTAAACTGATCAGGCATCATTCTCTCAGATGGATTTTTTAAAAACTGCTAAAATGCAACCTAAAATATACCTTGACTGCCCACCGAAGTCAAATCTAAATCTAAGGCACTTTATGACTTTATATTTCCCCACTAAAGCCATATTTAACTTAAATTATAAGTTAAAGTCACTTTACAAAACCCGTGGGTTTGTAGCATAACAGAAAAGACAAAATACTAGCAGCACCCCCAGCTACATCTAGCACCTCATAAACAGGCTGGACAACACCATATTTCCAACTTTAGCTTAAACGTCCTACATCCAACTCGCTAACAGAGCCTCCATTCCCACATGATAACAGTTTGTAGCTTAGGCTATTAAAAACAGCTCCAGGATAATGCAATTTTCATGATATATGAGCTAATGTAGGAAACATGCAGCACAAACAAACCTGTAACCATGTGTCTAAATAGGCGCAGAACATGTTTTCTTCACACCGATAAGACCAGCGGCACATTTAAATCTCACACGTCATCTGGGAGAGGTTTGTGTTCACCAGCCAGTAACAGCTAATTGAGTAAATAGGAGACCCAACAGAGAGAGCCAAATAAGATCCCTCCCCTGTCCCCGTTACTGTAATGATTTCCACATTTCCTCTCCCCCTTGCCTCATTGGTGGAATGTATACCGTAGTAAGTCAACAGCAGACAGAAAAACAACAACGCCTTGACTTCAAATTGCGTTAAGCTGCGCTGCAGTCGACATACATTACAGGGACTATTTTCTCTTTACCTCCTTGTTGTGGGTTTGATTTAGAGTTTAGCCCAGAGGACACAAAAGCACCAGGGATGGATAGAGCATGGCTGATGATCTAAAAGGTCATCGCACTCAACACCCCTCCGCTCCAGCAGCCAATTACATCTCATTAGAGAGACACACAGAAGCCTCATCACGATGCAGACTGCTTTCAAATCAGTGCAGCTCATCTTTTATTCAGCGGGTGGTCTGCCAGCTGATCCCCTAAATGCCACAATCAGTCAAATTTCACAATAACAATAATTTAATACTGGAACACTCATCACAATGATCACTGTGTCACATTTTTTAACCAGTCGGCCAGTGAGAAATCCCATTTAGATGGTGATTATTTAGCAAGTCAGCCACATTAAAATACATTTACACCAAGAATCTGCACCTCAGGGTCACTAATTGGTATGCATGGATGGGTCACAAATAGCATTTTTTGTCATCAACGCAACACGAACACGTACAGTAAACACACTACGGAAGTCTGCCTGAAATACAATGAATGTGTAAAACACTCAGCACGTAACCTTTGACCTTAATTAATTTCTTGTTTCAGGCCAAAACAATGTTTATGGCCTGTGTTGGAAGTGCACCCATTTATCACAACACAAACTGTATGGCTAATGTGGACGCTTTATTATTTATTTGAACACAACACTAAACAATGTTACTGCAAATTAAAGGAAAATGCAGCATGAAGTGTCTTAGTAAGATTTTGAACTGCCAGAATAGCTTCTTTGCACCTTGGTGGGGCGATGTCAGTCCAAAATCTTCCATGGTTTCATTCAGGTTGAGATCTGGCAACTGATGTACATAACCTATGATTCACATCATTCTCACGTTTTGGTATCTTCAGCTAATTGCATCCTTCATAACACCTGAACTGGAGCTGATTTGTTTTTCTTATAACTTATCTATTCAGAGACTGGCCCACAGTGAGGGGCGTGACCGCTTTGACTGACAGGTGTCCTGACACAGGCGGCCGTCGCTAGCAGCTGTCACTGAACAGAAAATCTCTATTTGTGCTTTTGGAGCATTTTTAATAGGATTATCTGACAAATAATAGGGGTTACTGTGTGCTACAGATTTCAGAAGTGGAGCGTTTATTCGGCACAGGGTCTTTTATTTTGAAAACTGATGCAATTCTTCATGCCGTTTGTGTGACTGACTTCCTGCCCTCCTGACCTGCTCTGTGCAGCAGGACAAAAAGAAAAAAGAAAAAAAAATTTTTTTGTAAATATTGCAGCACCAGCATTGTCTTGAGTGGAACCAGAACCGAACATGGTGCATTCCCATGGTAAGTTTGCTTGTTTGTCTTAGGTGAGTTTGGCAAATAGTCTCTGTCTACATGATTCAAGAGAAAGTCATAATTTCAGTGGTCGATGGATATAAAAAACTTCATGTAGAGAATCACCATTTAAAAATTATTTAAAAAAGACACTCAAAATATTTGGCAAATTTGCCCCCACAGAGCTTTTTTTTCTCTCCCACAAGTTCCACTACATGCTAACAGCTTCATTTACAGCTCTGTCCAAAGTGCCACAATGCCATGTGATGCTGGAGGGGGCCACGCACCCAGGCCCCTGCCCTTAGCTCACACTGCACCCGACCCCAGCGTCTATCCCTGTGCGTGGTGGGCCCACAGGGCGGTGGATCCATGTCATTTCCTCAGGCTGTGCCTGACCAAGCCCCACAGACACAGGTCACCAGATGCTCCCCTCTCAGGCCCAGCTCCAGGACAGGTCCCAGTTTTCCCAGTTCTGGATTTGGTTACTAACTCCAAATCTTTGGCTTCATTGAGGTTTTCAAATGAAGCAGAAGATTCGCAGCTCAGCGTCAAAAGGAGTCAGGTGAGGTGGTTTGGGCATCTTGCTAGGATGCCTCCTGGGCACCTCCCTTTGGAGGTTTTCCCAGCTGGGAGGAGACTGGGAGGCTGGGATAGACCCAGAACCCACTGGAGAGATTATAACTCATCTGGCCTGGGAATGCCTTTGGATTCCCCAGGAGGAAATGGAAAGTGTGGCTGGGAAGAAGGATGTCTGGAAAACTCTGTTTAGCCTGCTGCCACAGTGAGCTGACTTCAGATAAGCAGAAGACAATGGATGGCTGGTTCTAGAGTGCCGACACCATAAATGCTTCTGCTCATCCCGCAAGAGCGCCAAACAGACGCCATGTTAATTAATGTCATAGAAACCGTTAAGCAAGATAAATGCTTACCCAAACGCATCAAATCTGTCAACGTAAACAAACAATTAGCTCAAATGTCATCTTTGTCACTTCTATTCAAGATTTCTTGGGTCCCCTGTCCCCTCCTTATATATCGTTACTGAGCACTTCATCCTCTGGTCTAAATCTGGTCACTTCTGGCTACAAAAAATTAACAGTGGTACATGAAATGTCCACGAATCAATGGATGCATCCATCTTTTATATACAGTTTCCACCTGCATAACAGCAGGGGTCGAAAAGTTCGGGTTTTTTCTTTAACACCTGCGTGCATCTGTAAATAACTCGCAGTGCAAATGATGTCTTGTTTTTCTTTTACACAAGCCGGACATTACAAATAAGAAATTACACAAGAAAGAGCAGAAATTAGAGCGCATACTGCGTGTTTTCCTCCTGTGTGAGCTCATATCTGCAGGAGCTGTTTTCTTCTACCACTTCTAAGCAAATGCCCAGGCTATTGCAAAAGACCGTGCCGTGACACTGCCGGGTTCATCTGAGGGTATGTTCCTGCCTTCCTTCCTTCCACATTTCTGTGCCCCTGCACCCAGCGTCGCCACGCTCCCACACAGATACGCACATTATAAGCCCGGTCCCTGGTGTGTCCGATCCCCGCAGGCAGCCGCCGACGGCTCGCCATGAAAAGCGGGGAAGCTGCGCGCACATCCCCACAATAACGCGACAGTCCCGCTGACATTAAAGCGGTAACCGGGGCAGAGACGGAGGGCTCCCGGAGCTCCATAATAACCTGTTATCACCCTCAGCTGGCGTAAATTTAACGCGCTGTCAGACACGATACAAGCTAGCTGCTGCGCAATCGCCTGGGAAATTAGGAAAAACGATTTAATACCTTTTAAAACCGAGACTCTACCACCTGTGAAATAATTCACATTTAGACCACCTGACAACGTTAAAAAGAATTGCACGTTTCAGCAACGTAAAGATCAGAAAACCGGTGGTTCACCCTGCTTCATCTCCGCTCCTTTAATGTATTTCGCACATAAGATAAACCAGGTTTGCTACGAACACCCGCATTTCTTACCTTTCAAGTGTCAGCAGCTGTTTTATCGTACCGCTCTCTCTCAATTAATAACCACCGACCCCGTAATACTTAAAAATAAATAGATAAAGGTGCCATTTATCTCTTCATTGCGGTCCCGTCGAAGCGACTCCAGACTGAGAGCTGCGCACGCAGCATCGTCAGCGGGTCCCACCTCCCCCTCCTTCCTCACCTCGCAGCAGGGACAGAAAAAAACAAACGAAGAAGAAAATCTTACACAAATAAACAAACAACTAACGCTATTTAAAGTAAAAGAAAATAAAAACAACTATAAAAATAATGAACGATAATTAAATTAAGAATTAATGAATTAATTATTAATAAATTAATTATTCGTACTAATTAAAAATATCCTTATTTTTTATGCTTGAAAATTAGATGTCATTTCTCTCAGGAATACAAACAAATACCGACAACAAAAACAAGCAAAAGACAAAGAAAAAAAATTTTTTAAAAAAAAAGTCCTAATAGTTAAATAAGGGGAAAGATAGAAAGAAAGAAAATATTTAATCTATAGCAATGATGCACAAAAGAAAGAATAGCAACAACCAAAACAAAAAATTAAAAAAAATAATACTAGGGATACTCAGCTGGTACACTGCGACTTAATTAAATCCATTTTAATTCTCAGCGGGCATTTCCTGAACTAGCAGGAAATATAAGCGATACATGACTGACAATATATGGAGAGGAAAGTCTCCAATAATCAGTTTTTCCTGCTAACAATACAAGAAAAACAGCAAATACAGACAGGACTGGTGGCTTGATCATAAGCCTACAATATACTCTGACACAGTCGTGAACCCACATTATCTTCCTATAGATACGATTTAGGAGCTAAATAAGAACAGCATTATGTTTTCTGAGTGCTGACAGGCTTGTGTTTTATCCTTTCTTTTAGCTCCAGACGGTATTTGCCTGCTGACTGGCTGATGACAGAATCAGAGGAGAATGGAGTTTGGCAGCTGTGGATGAGAGTCTGGTAGTGACAGGCCTGGGTGAGCAGGATCCCCTGGGTCTTCATATCAGTCCCAGCCAGCCTCGGGCTCTGCCTCAGGGCCCTGGGGCCTCTCATTGTTCCGCAGGGAGGTTGTTTAATGTACTTTAATGAGCCTCACAATGTACCCTGGTGGCATGATGGTGACTTTGGTGTGGTTACCTCCTCTGTGTGCCCCCCACCTCCCACCCCCCACCCCCATCTGCAGTCAGTGTTACTCACATGAGATGAATGTGTTGTTCACGTGCTGTTGCTCTCCTATCGGCACCACAGCTGGAACAATGAATATGAGGCAGTTCTCCATCTAAGTGTAAATGGAAACAATTTTGGGTTGTTTTTCGTTAGGTTTCCGCGTAGCTCATGCTGGGAAAATGCATCATTAAACATTATAACATCATTACAAATATATATTATCACAAACCCAAACAAAGGCTGGATGTGGGTCTAAAAATGATGTGCCTAAACTGGCTGCAGTTATATATGCAGTCTATACCTTTAAGTCACAACAAGTCATGTGCTGTCCAAGTGCTGATCGAGAACAAGCCACTTCCTTCATTTTGACAGTTTTTACATATTTTCCAGAGCAACAAAAGCCCTTAAAGCACAGACTGTGAAGGGACATGTGACTGCAGCTAAGGTCTGTATCAACCTGTCAATCAGAGCAGCCATGCCAGCCTCTTTATTTCCCCCAGGTAATTGGCGACCCACCCAGAATTAACCCGAATATATGATTCTGCATTTGTGTCTCTGCATGTAGACTGAAGGATAATGGGTGTGCAACCAGTGCAGACGTGCAGGCTTTCAAAAAACAACAACAACAACAAAAGACAACAACAGGGTGTAGATGGATGTCCATGCTGTTATGGGTAGGCAGTCAGAGGAGTATAACAATTACTACAGATGAAGAAAGCCGCATGAGGAGATGCCAGCCGCAGTGGTTGGTTTTCATTTCACTGCAAGTAAGTTCTCCAGGGCAGGGTCTAAACTAAAGGAACAACAGCAGCACAGATACAAACAAGAGTAGTCCACATTACTGGGTGCTGCACATATTTTGAATGCAAAGGAGATGATGGTCTGTAAGGGTTTTTACACGACCAGTGCAGAATCATGCCACTCCCTTTAAATGCAATTTAGTCGGACACTTTAACACGGGAGTCTAAGAAGACTGGTTCACTTTTGTTGCTACCGAGGAACCGCAGTTTCTGACACTTCCATGCTAGCTCAATTTCCCCGCCATGAAGGTTGCAGCTCAATCATAGACAGAATAATAATAGTGGATGTAGCTTCCAGGTCTAAAAGGAGAACGTCACATTCAGTTTCCAAACACAAAGATGCCAAAAATCATTGCAGGACTTGAGTAACTAATGGTTGACATAAACGGTAGCCATGTTCATCTTTTACACCATCTATGCACTGGATGTGTTTAGGCACAAAGAGGCTGCACAAAAACCGATGTAAACATGAACTGAGGCTTCCCGGCAGTGATGCAAAGAATTATGTGTGTAACATGTAAATGCTTCTGTGGAAAAGTTATGCAAACCTTCCAGCTTTATGACCCAAAGTTCATAAACGTATAAAAACAAGAGGAATACAAAGAGGAAATGAGAGGGAAATTTAAAAAAAAAAAGCTTCCACTGTTTTAGCTGCTTACAGCTTACGTTTGCACAGTTGGTGCAGTTTTTACCACTGGAAAGCTTCAGTTCCTATCTGACCACACCTTTTCAGAGACAGATGTCTTTTTATAGCATGGTATTTAGTTCTGTTACACAACAAAACCACAAATATTTATAATGTAAATCCCAAAAAGCGAAGCTGAAATTATATGTTTGTGTTAAAATAATAATAATAATAATAAAAAAAACCTTCCTTTTACAACAAACTTTTACACCAGCGTCTTTCTTTTTAGTCTCTTCACTCTCTGATGTGCTTGCTAATTTTCACACAGTCCCTTACATTTGCAGCCAGTTGTAAATATGTGTGTGTGTGTGTTCTTTTGGAGGTCTTTACTTGCCTTTGTCCTCGCCTCTCACAATCAGACAAAGATTTAAAAAAAGAAAAGAAAAAAAGCATACTGAGTTGGCATTTTCTTTTTGAGCCCAGTACAGTGTCTACTGTACTGTCTGTAGACCCAGAGGGCAAATTATGACACAAAGCCTGCTGTTCAGCACAAAGACAGTGAGAGATCTCAGGCTGCAGTCACACATCAAAGCTTGAGGGACAGTTCCTCATGGAGAGATGCTGTCTAACCCTTCACTGTCATATTCTACTCACACTGTGGTACTTCCCACATGTTTCCCTTGAGGAAAAAACAAAAAATGGTGGTCGGTGTGCCCTTTGATGGGCACCCAAACAGTCCAAAGCTTTGTTTACCTTTTCCTTTTTTTTAAACCCTTCGCTCACAATCTCAGCTCAGTTGATGTGCAGTGACCGAGAACAGGGCGTTTTTGTCTGTCACAGTCACCCCCCCCCCTGACATTAGCCAGAGCAACAAAGGAACTTAAAGCACAGAGTGCAGAGCTGGCTCATGACCATGGAAGTGACAAAACATATGGAGATATGGCCTGTTAGTGACTGCACCTCGGAGCTGAATGGGTTAGACAGAGGGAAACACGTGCAGACTCATTCAGATGTTTAAAAATAATCATAGCCAAGACACAAAGGGCCCTACTTGAAATTTACACTCAATTTGCATTAAATTAACCAGCAGACATCCCGCTGTGGGCTCAGCTGAAGAACTCCATCTAGTGTTCATCTCAATGAGTGTTTCCTCTGTCATGTTACTGTGGCACTGCTCTGCCACCAGAAGAGAACTGACCTTTTAGAAGCCAGTCTGTCTACTTGGTTATCCATCTTGGAAGCCCTCTGGGCGCTTATTTGCAGTGTTGTAGTCAAGACCACCTAACCCAAGACCGA